>SJYO01045292.1:60482095-60696624 GCA_006410555.1 Capra ibex
ACCGTAACGGAAAGAAACCCTAACCTTACTTTTGACTGGAAAAGGTCAGGACACCGGTGACGACTCAAAAGGTTTAAACGACCGTATAACTCACGTCGTGAAAGTGTCGTAGTAGAAAGTCCTAAACTTTGTCGAGTTGACCTTAAGGTAGTGGAGGTGATTGAAACAAGCATCACTACGAAGGATTCTGGGTGGACTGAAGTGTAAGGTCCTACAGACCGAGATCCACTCACTAGAGTGGTAACACTAATAGACCCAACACGTCTAAAAAAACACGTCAAGAAGACACATACGAACGGTGGAGAAGAATTATAGAAGACGAAGACAATCCAGGTANGGTAGTGGAGGTGATTGAAACAAGCATCACTACGAAGGATTCTGGGTGGACTGAAGTGTAAGGTCCTACAGACCGAGATCCACTCACTAGAGTGGTAACACTAATAGACCCAACACGTCTAAAAAAACATGTCAAGAAGACACATAGGAACGGTGGAGAAGAATTATAGAAGACGAAGACAATCCAGGTATGTTAAAGACAGGAAATAGCTCGGGTAGAAACGTACTTTACAAGGGAACCATAGAGATTAAAAGAACTTCTCTAGAGATCAGAAAGGGTAAGACAACAAAAGGAGATAAAGAAACGTAACTAGAGACTCCTTCCGAAAGAATAGAGAGGAACGATAAGAAACCTTGAGACGTAAGTCTACGAACACAGAAAGGAAAAGAGGAAATGATCACGAGAAAATTGTCTAAGGTAACAGAAACTGTAGTCTCGGTCTAATTGAACGTCTCAGACTTTGGGTGTTGACTATGTCACTCTAAGACGTCGAACTCTTTGTTTTTGTCGATTGGGAGAAAATAGTCTTTCAAGGGCGATTAATGAACTCCGGGGTACCTACGAGGATTCATCTGGAAATCCCATAGGGAATACGGTAGAAGTGACTCGGGTAGGAGATGGAGAGTACTGGTGCACCGTATAAGGACTCAGGACCCTCCTTATCAGTAAAGTGTCTAACTGAAACGAAGTTTTCGGTCAACTTCTCCTTTTTATTACCCGATCTCTCCGACCTTGGGTGAGGTCACAAGAACGGACCTCTTAGGGTCCCTGCCCCCTCGGACAACCCGACGGCAGATACCCCAGCGTGTCTTAGCCTGTACTGACTTCGCTGGATCGTCGTCGTCGTCGTCGTCGTCGTCGTCTTCGTCGTCTCTCCGGCCTTGGGTGGGGGTCGGGGGTCGACGACGACAAGGACCACGGAGGTGGACCACAGTGACAACTCTTGTCCGGGGTGGGTGGACACACCGAAACGGGTGTCGATGTCCCTCGGGAACTCCGACGAACTTAAATCGAAACTGGTCTCACTACGAGATTGGAATCTTGGGGAGAACGTAAAGTGAAGACACGAGTTGTCGAAGTCCTACACTGTAGAGGGATCGGAATCCGAGTTCGACACGGGACCCGTCCACAGAGGTTGTCTGGAGTTCCCCGACTATGACTAAGACCCAGGGGTCGGTCCTACGGGGAGAAAGAGTCGCGCGGAGGAAAACACCGGACATTTCTCTGGAATTCTTGTGGAGTCACTTAGTATCTCCCAGAATTTTTTATTACTCACTTTGGCTTCCCTTTTAAGTCCTTTGAAAAGAAACGTAGTCTGTGGAACAAGGGACGAACGGTAACGGAGAGGCCGAGACTGCTATTTCATAGAGGACCCGAAAGAACCGTCCCGATTTGTTACGGGGGGAGGGGTCATCGGGAAGGGTCTCACTTCCTGTACACGTCGCAAGGGAGACGCTGCGGTGTCTGTCTCGACGTCGAAAAGTCCGGCCTTCTTTTACTTCCGTAGTGGTGTCACAGTAAAGAGATGCGTTGACGAGTAGAAAAGGTTTGGTCTTCAGTCACAGGTCTTATATTGTTTATCCTGAATCATAGACTGTGGAAACTCGTAACTTTCGTCTTGGCGTGTCCGCCTTCCTTCCCCCAAACGAACAGTTCAGACACACTGGGCTCAGTGACTATCGAATTGGTCCTTCCTTATTTTTGCAACACTGAGAAGGGGTTTCGGTAGGTCCCGGAGTGTTGGGTAGCGACCACTCCGTACGAATGGAATGTCAGGTAGCACTTCACGCCACAGCCAGTGAGGCTATTATAAAATCACCGGAAATAAAAGTACGACGAAAATTAGATCGACGATTTGTTTTCTTCTTCTTTTTTTAGATACCGTATAGACATGTCCCGCGGGATCGGCTCTTAGCTCCCTCTCACACTACCTCTCGAGTCCCGTCCGGAGAGACTCCTGCCCCGTAACTCCGTCCTCCGTCTCCGTCCCGACCTATCTGGTCACAAAGAGTCCGCTCCCACTGAAACAGTGGATCCCACGGGACCGTTACCGATCTCTCCAAAAACTAACAATGTCACCCCCCGTCTCCTCCAACGATGACTGAACTGTAGAATAGAGTCTCGGGTCCCTCTGAGGATTTGTCACAGACTGCATGTTCTTTCTGGGGTGTCATCTGTCAATAGGAAGGGTTTATAGTTATTACAACACTAATCTACGTCGATTCTTGACCCTCCACATAAGATCGGTACACTTTTTCATGAAACAAAATCGGTTCTTTAGTGGCCTCCTCTTTTGGGAGTCTTTGTCGTATCAAACAAGTTTGGCTATTAGGGCACTGACTCGTCTCCACAACTGTAGACCCTCCCAGACCCTACCAAAGAGCTTTCTACGACTTCAGTCCAACCCACAACTCGCTGAGCCAACGAACCCGGCACTCCCAGCCCGCCATTTCCTTTCGTCGTTTTGACGGGACCACATTCGACCCCCGAACCACCATTTCGGTCTCTCCCGGTGACGGAAGACTCAAGACGCCCAGTACCGACACTCCTCGCCACCCGTCCCAACGATTTATAAGGTTCAACATTTCTTTTTGAACGGAGGACTTTAAAGTATAGGACCGTCTATGAAATTAATGAAAATCACGATATGACAGATTCTTTTCTTTTATTGACGTCCGCTTTAAAACCGGTTGTCTCGAATTTAAACGTTATAGACCCAGTTTCTGTGTACCTTGACTGAGTAAAGGAGTGGACATCTCGTCCCAAACCTGTTGTCCGAGACACAAATTCAGGTCGCGACGGACGGTGCCGCCATCTCCGGCTAGAGGGACCTGGCGGACCCAATATCCAGCAACTACCCGGCGTCAAGATTCAACCCCTCCGGAAAGGAAGGTACACGCGTGTCGAGTGACACAGAAAGAGACGTGGAAGAGTTGGGTCATCAGTTAAGGGCTACGCGGTAACGGTTCTGAGTGAAGTTGTTCTACCTTCCTTTTCTGTTTTTAAGAGGAATTAGGGCCAACTATACACTGAAACGAATCGTGAGACTTATAATAATTCACAAACTTAAAGAAGGACACAGAAAAAGTGGCTCTACTGACAGAAAGACAAAGCGACTGTCGGAGACGTCCTGGTTTAACTGTCGAGAAATTTCCGCAGACTGCTTTTCGTCGTAATTAATTCAGTAACGGCCTGACATTAACACAATTCTTCATTTTTAGATTATACTCTTTTCCAATCACTCAGGAGAGAACACAGTCTAAAAGATGAGGGATACTTATAATTACAAGAATTACTTCTGTTAGAAACGGAGTAGTTCGGCAACAAGACGTAAGTCCACGGTTTAGGGGCACGGTAACTAAACAAAAATTTCTTGTTTATACAGTCCTCTCTCACTCACAGGACAAAGGATAGTTGTAGTCCCTCCTACGAAAACATAAGGACCTTTCTCAAATGTCTAAAACACACGCACATGTTCGAGAACGTTTCCCTCCGCCTACTGCTGCACGTCCGTCACATTTGCTCAATGCCATTAAATTATAATCACGACGCAAACTAGCGTAGTGGAGGAAAAGACGTACACACTCTTTGTCAGTATCTAATCACACCAACGTTAGTCGTCAAAAGTACTATTTTATCTTTAAGAGAGGTCTTTTCCTCTCCGGATACCGAGCTCGGAACTTTACTCGAGACACTGGCTTAGACGAGGAAGAACCGGCGACCGGGAGGAGGGGACTACCCCGTCTACTGCCACTACGATTACTTCCTGCGGAGAATTTATGCGACCCCCGGGGCCCCTTGAGTCGGCGTGTCCCACACGGCGCACGGAAGGAAGAGAGAGAGACAGAGGTAGACGGAACTGGAGAGAGCAATAAATGAGGGTGGAGGCTGATGCTACTTTTGAGAGAAGAGGTCTTAAGAACCGGTTGTTCACCAAAACAACAACAAGTCAACGGTTCACTAGAGGCTGCGAAACACTGGGGTACCTGCCATCGTACGGTCCGGAGGGACAGGAAGTGGCAGAGGGTCTCAAACGAGTTTAAGTACAGACTACTCTCTCACGTTGAGAAATACATAACATACTGAACTTAAGCAGGCAAGAACTTTCAGGTCCCATAGGATGAGGACACGTATTCCAGTTGTAACAGTTATATAAACGATTACTCTGGGACTAACACTCAGTTATGTAACTTAACACACGGAGTGACTAATCGTGGACAATTGTTTTGACTCAACCCGACTAGCATTATCCCTTTGGGGTCTTCTCACTCAGTCAAACGTTGCACACCGAAGGTACGTGTTCAGGTTCGACTACACCAAAAGGACACTACCAGCTCCCGAAGTCCGAGGGAGGTTTAAAGGCGAGTGGTAGGGATCACACCGGAAACAGAAGTGCCCGGTTCTACCTCCCGTTTTCAGAATGCTAGTGCAAGTC
This sequence comes from Capra ibex, assembly GCA_006410555.1. Lineage (NCBI taxonomy): Eukaryota > Metazoa > Chordata > Mammalia > Artiodactyla > Bovidae > Capra > Capra ibex. The sequence goes on from SJYO01045292.1 coordinate 60,486,868, forward strand.
TCGTCACACACCCATCGAAGTGTAAAGGATTCTTTTCTCCCCCGAGTTTACATGACACTAGTGTGTTAAGTGGAGACAACAAAATAAATTAAAAATATAATGAGACAGTACATAGTGACGACATGTTTGATAAAATAAATTGAAAATACAATGATACAGTACATAGTGACAGATGGAGCCAAAGATAACGACATACGTTTAATAGTGCTTGAAACATCGAATTTTCTTGTATTTACTTAATAGAGTGTCATTGTACTCAGTTCTCAGTCCCTTACCCAATCGACCCAGGAGACGGGTCGTGGAATGGTCCGACTTCAGCCGGCAACCACCTCCGACACCACCAGTGGGCTCAGGAGAAGACTCGAGTGACCAGGAACCCTGTCAAGTGAAGGAGCATCGTCATACTGACTGCACGGGAAAGAGAACGACCAACAGCTGGTCTTCGACAAGAGTGGAGGATGTCCAGACATAGAAGAAGGTGCACCGGGGGCGAGTGTCGTACCGTCAGGTGAAAGAAGGTCCGGTCGTCGGAGGAGAGAGACTTCGAAGTAGGGGAAAATTTCCGAGAAGTAATTTAGCCTGGGTGAGACCGGTTAGAGACAGACTAATTAAGGTTCACTTGACTAGTCATCGGGTAACGGCTTTCCCGTAGGGTAGTATAAGGGTCCAAGATAGGTGTGAGTTCCTCTCCCCACACGTGTCTCCCACATCGCGGTCCCCGACTCTTAGGACCCCCAGAGACATCTCGCGACGCCTGGTGCACGGTGGAGAAATGTTTACACCTTTGGCTCCGAAGCGTTCTGATTCCCTGAATAGGTCCAAACATTCGTCTCATCAGTCCCAACACCGACAGAAATACTACGGTCTAGGGTCCTAATAAAAGGCCCATTCCAATATGACGAGCAACAGAAATATGCATCTGCAAGATTGGTGGGGAAACTAAAACGTGTTGCAGGCAATTAGTTCACAGATAGTCTACATTTTACAGGTAGTCGAGTACGTTCTTCACAAGTCACTCCTAGAAAATAAACGACTCGTGGTCCACCCTCTCTGATACTGTACTCCAGTACATTTTTCTACCCATTTTCCGCGACCCAGACAGACCTAGATCTTTCGGTCCCAAACTTAACTTGAGACAACATATAATTCATATACTGGGAGACGTTAAGTCAAAAGAGTCAAATAAACCAAACATTTTACCCATACGATATCATCTTGAAACAAATCTCTCTACAACTCTCCATATTGAGCGTTAGTTGTAAACAGTAATAATACTTTGTAAACACAAGTATACCAGACAAAAACTAACGTTTGAAAACCCTCATTCCCCACCCCAGACCTTCGGAAAGACAAAATGGTAGTTCCGAAGGTAGTTTATTGTTCTGAATTGTTTTTAATTAGGCGGAATGTCTCCTACGACTATCGTGGGGAGACGGCACTCCGTCGAGAGGGGCAGGAGTGTGTGCGCGAACCCGTAAACCTTATCTCCCCTTTTACCGTGTAAATGAGTGAGAGACGTTTGTGTCACGGCCGGCGATTCGATAAAGAAGTCGTCCCTCTCAGCTCAACCGAGGTCTGAGGAGGAGCCTACGGTCTGGCACCCTTCACTCTCTCTTACAGTTTCGACCGTCAACTGTTTGTCACTCTACCAAGGTTTTACTCTTCCTAACCGGAGTCGGTGTAGGAAGTGTTTACAAAAAGAGTCAAAAATTACTTCTTCCTCTTTCCCTTTTTTTTTTAAGGTGTTTAGGATGGTTCTATAAGACCTCGTGATCCCAGTGTTAAACGTTTGCAAAGTTCAGATCCTTATATAGTCGAAGACCACCTCTTCTTTTTTGACAGATGCATACGCAGTATGTACATTAATTTCGTAAGAGGAAGATTTAGTTTTTCTTGTTACTCTTACCGCACCTCAGAGGAGACTGTGCAAGTGAGTCAAGAGAAGGGAAGAGGATTTCTTTGGTGGTAATACTCACTTTATACCGAAAGATTAGTAAAAATAGAAATTTGTTTAACATGGACACAAAAAAAGGGACTCTTTTACGTACGTTAACAAAGTAATAAATATGGGTCTTACATATCTTAACGAACCTCAAGAAAAATGAAAATATATTTTCATAGTACACATGTACGAAACGATGAACGAAAAAAAGGCAGCTGACGGAAAGACTCCGGAGGGGTACAGTTATGTATAACTAGAACGAGTAAGGAAAACTGGACGATTTATAGGATGTAAAGTAAATAGGTAAGGGTCCACCTACCTCATCTAACAACGGTTGAAAAGTCGTAACACTTCTCCCGACGTCGTTTGTAGATAAACCTTTTTGTTTCCGTCCCAGGACGGACAGTGTCAGGGGAAACGAGTGGACCATAGTTCCATAACAGGGAACTTCGAAAAGGTAAAGACAATAACAGAATAGAAGAGGGTTTAACTGGTCGACTATCGTCTAAGTGTGTAAGGAAATTTATAATGTGTACTTATCATACAGTCCGAACCTTGATCTAGGACCCCTATAGTATGGGCCATTCGGTCCTGGGGGCCGGGAGTTCGTCGAGTTCCTCATTTAGGATACCCTGTCTGTTCCCTGAGACTACCGTGTACCTTCCCGTACATCGGGTCTCTCACCGCCACTCACAATCTCCTGTAAGGGACCTTCTCCCACTAGCCGAACTAAGTGGGAATCCTCTGTATGAACTTTTCCGGTTCAGGAAGGAAACTCAGAATCGTTTACGTCAGACACCTGCCACTACACTAGACATAAATAAACCGACCGGGGCGAGATCGAGACCACTCGCCCCCGAGGAGAGATCACCACCAAGTCCGGAGAGGACAACGGCTCATGCCCGAGACCCGTACGCCCAAAGTCTTCGACACCGAGGTCTCGTGCCGAGTCATCGACACCACGTGTCCGAATCGACGAGCCGCCGTACACCCTCGGCGGGTCCAGTCCCTAGTTTGGGAAATACTAATTTTTAGTAACAGTCAAAAGTCGAGGGTCAAAAGACAGGATTGGGGACCCGGAGTGAAAAGTAGAGGGTCCAAAATTCTGACATTGGATAATGAGAAGTGATTAATGAAGATGTCAGGTACCCCAACGTTCCTTAACCTGTGTCGACTCGTTTGTGTGTGTGTGTGTGTGTGTGTGTGTGTGTGTGTGTGTGTGTGCCTTTCTTTACACCGTCTTTGGGGTACATGTGGTCGTTTCCGATTACCCTTCGACTCTACAGAGGATACTCAGACATTACTCCAAGGGGTTTAGGGGGTGGACTAACCCCAGTCTCCTCTGGGGGTCCTCTCAGTCCTGAAGTGGTGTCACGTGGTCATTGACAGGTAGGGAAAGGGGGTCCCCACAGTCCCTCCTGGTCACCCCTCGACCTTGAGGTTGGGGGTCGTCATTGTCCCGAGGGATCGAGGGAAAGACCCCAGTCGTCTTCGACTCTTCCCTCGGACCTGAAAACGAACCTCTATCCTCCTTTCATCGATGGTTTCTCGCAACAGCACTCCACAGGAACACTGCGATCTTTACAAGGCACAAATGGAGGTAGTCATAGTCATAGACTCACCATTTTGACGCGATATCAAGGCGTTCTACGACGGTAATCCTCTTAGACCCGGTTCCCATGGACTCTAGGGAGATACAATAAAAAACGTCGATGTGCACTCAGATGTTAATAGAGTCTACTGTTCCAAATTAGCTCTCTCGTCGTAACTTTGTATATATAATAGTGTACATTTTGTCCCTCGGCCACCCTTAAACGGCTTACTGCGTCCCTCGATTGTGGGGTACAAGACACTGTTGGACGTCCCGGTCCCACCCACCCTCCACCCTCCCCCCTCCCCCGAAGTTCTCCCTCCCCTGAATACATACGGACACCGACCAAGTACAACTACATACCGTCTCCGGTTATGTTATAACAGTTCGTTAATAGGAGGTTAATTTTTATTCATTTATTATTTTTTTAAGGAGGGTTTTAATTTTTTACTTTATACGATAAAGGACCAGAAGTCAGTAGTAGACAAAAGTCAGTAAACGAATAAGTGTTTCCGTAAATCGTTCTTGAGCTGGTCCACGGTCCGTCCTCCTAGGATTTTCCACATCAAAGTAAAAGACGGGGGTTCCTAAATAAACAGAGATGTCCTCTTTGGGTATACATCTCGTTATCATTTCTTTTTTATTCAGAAGGAGTTTTATTTTTACCTAATAAACCTCCGAGGTATAAAATAGTGGTGTCAGTTAATCATCCCTAGTTTACCGTTTTTTTTTTATTCCGAAATATTTTATGTTATTCTAAAAGTAATTCAGAGATGGGTCATATTGAGATCCCTAAACGAGGTCACTGATTATCGGTGGGTGGTCAGTACCCCGTTTTGGTAGGTATGCCACCTATTGACCCTGTATAAACATAGAACACAAAAATAATGAATTTTAGAGGTATTCGTAGTAGTAGTAAAAAGTAGAACTTCAACAAATTTGTTGTGTAAAAAGTTCCAAAATCTGACGACCGAGTAAAGTGTTCCGTGGCGAAGACAAAGAAGAACAAGACTAGGTTTGACAATTCCAGTAGGTGAGACGTAGGACCAGTGGTGGTAGAGGGTAGTTACGGCCCGGTGGGGACGTCGAGGGTGTCTCGACGTTTGGGAGAGGTCCCTGGCGTCACCCTCTAGTCGGATTCCCTTCCCTGAGATACCTTTCGGTGAGGACCCCTTTCAGGAGAAGGTAGAGTAGAAACAGAAGAGAGGGACAACGGAGACGTCAAAGGCGTCGAGTACCGTCAAGGACGGAACCTTTGAAGCGTAGGGAAGAGAGTACACCCTTGATAAAAATGTCACCAAAAACTCAGACACACCAACGGTCTAGATTGTATTACATCTGGTCACAAAGGGTTTACGTCAAAGCGTACGACCACTGTCAGACACTGTTTCAAAAATGTCTAGAAGTTGCTTTATTTCCTTTATTCTCTTTGTGTCGTACGTAAAATGTCGGTCTACATAAGTCACCTTTCCCACCGAGAACTATCTCTGGAACAAAAAGAATAAAATCTCTCACAAGTTTTATTGAAGAGAAGATACGCCTCCACAAATACGACTACCAGTAGTGTAAAACGAAAAATAACTAGGATGGAACGACGACGATGAGGACGACGATCCAGCGAAGTCTGCACAGACTGAGACACGCTGGGGTGTCTGCCGTCGGGCGGTCCGAGGGGGAAGGGACCCTAAGACGTCCGTTCTTGTGACCTCACCCAACGGTAAAGGAGGAGGTTGGATGGAACGTTTCAGGTTTTAACGAGAGGAAAGATGGGTGAAGGGGTAGAGACACCTACCGGAAGGGGAGGCAAGAGACGTTGAATCGACACTATTTTTTGTTACTCGTTCTTATGATCTCTAATATTTATGTGTAAAAAATTTTCCGTTCTTTTATACTTTCCTCTCAAAAGACTTCAAGGTACCTTTTGATCCTTTACGAGTGTATGACACGGGACTGAGAACCTTTCAGTGTCTCGTATAAACGTAAATATCTGAGACTTTTCATAAGGACGTTTCTGTGAAAATTGAAACACGTGATAACTTAAAAGAATTAATTTAGTTGGTATCATAGGTATAAAAAGGACATGTGTCATACTTAAACCGGGTGTCCCACGTAAACCTTTTCGCGACGGTATTTACTTCATACTATATAAACCCACCTTTTTCGTCACCCTCCGTCCTTAAACCTATTCGAATCAGTCTGTTTGAGAATACTTTCGTTACGTAAACCTTCTCCGCATAAACGTTTACTTTTCCCTAACCAAACCGACGTCCTTCACCTGTCTCCGTTTCTATTTTAATTAGACATGCTCGTCGCCGTTTGTCTGTACGGTTTACGAAGGTCCATCGAGTGGACTTACACACTTTACCTGTTCCTAGTATGACCTCTCACCACCCCTCACACCATTCGGTTGTCCGACGCCGGGTGGGGTCCCTCAGTAGTAGTAAATTCCTCCACCCGCCCCACACACCCCCGTCCAGAAGGTCCGACACTTCCCTTCGGACCAGGTTTGAAAAGTACTTTTAGACAAAAATTTTTTCGTTTTACATTCTACATATACATATATATTACACGTATATGTATATGCCAATGCTTATGAATACGTATATATATGTATATATATATGTGAGATATATGAATACCTATTGATCAAATTTTAGATACTAAGTAGGAAACGATCCCTTTAACAACTACTTTAGTAACTATATATTATTATTCATATTACTTTACTTTCCATATAGTTGTTAATGTGACTGCAAACCTTATATTTCGTGGGATATATTAGTACTTCAAAATCAGAGTCATGGGTAAATCCGCTTCTACCGTGACAACACTTAGAGGGAAGGTCCCCTCTCTGTAAGTCGAAAAAGGAGAAAGTGGCGTTTTGGTCTTCGACGGACGGTGCACGAGAGGAAGAACAGAGAGACCAAGGCCCGAGTGGAGGGTTCCGGAGAGACGTTTCCACGCAGCAGGAGGACGCGTGGACGGGAACGAGAACGTCGAACGCCTGGTAATCGACACCCGTCTGTCCGCCCAAACCGCGTCCGAGACACTCGTCGTCTCTCTCGCAAGACTCGAAGGAATAGTACCGACTAGGGCGTCTACACCTCCCTAGTGTCGAGGACCTACCGTACACACGGCCTCGCAAAAATTTTCCTGGTGGCTTTATAGTGGGGTCGAGGTTTCTCCCGCGTGTCGAGAGTTGGAACCTAGTTTAATTTGTCAAAAATTTTTCAATACGGGGAGTAACGCTTTTAATTAGAGGTCTTACAATAGTCATTCATAAATGTAACAGTAAAAAATTGACCAGGGGTGGATCCACTAAACTTAATCTTCCAACCAATACCTTATAAACTACAACAACAAATCGACGATTCAGCACAGACTACGAAAACGTCGGGGTGTCTGACATCGGGCGGTCCGAGGAGACAGGTACCCTAAAGGGTCCGTTCCTATGACCTCACACGAAACGTAAAGGAGGAGGTCCCCTAGAAGGGTTGAGTCCCTGACTTGGACACAGAGGACGTAACCGTCCGTCTAAGAAATGGTGACTCGGTAGTCTGTCGAAAGATTTGTAGGTAAAACCCCTTATAGACAAAACTTTCAAGGGTTTCCTTCTTCTCCTCAAAAGTCACAGAGGTCAGGAAGAGTCGACTCCCCCTAAAACAAGTGAGTGAGGTAGGTGGAACGGTAGGACCCCGGTAACCCCTTTCACCTCTGTCAAGTCTAGTAGTGCAGACCTCCTCCTACGATGGTAGTAGGTTCCCCCACGACCTTCGGTCTCCACGACAGTCTGTAGGATGTCACATGTCCTGCCGGGATGTCACATGTCCTGTCGGGTGGTCGTTCCCGGACAGACCGGGGTTCACACCCCCACGACCTTTGGTCTCCACGACAGTCTGTAGGATGTCACATGTCCTGCCGGGATCTCACATGTCCTGCCGGGATCTCACATGTCCTGCCGGGATGTCACATGTCCTGCCGGGATCTCACATGTCCTGTAGGATGTCACATGTCCTGTCGGGATGTCACATGTCCTGTCGGGCGGTCGTTCCCGGACAGACCGGGGTTCACACCTATCACGTCTCTGTCGCGAGGACCGTGCACGGTTCACCTTCCCGACGACGGAACCTAATTCTAGTGACCATATCTGCACCACTTAATGGAAACTTCGACCGCATCCCCCTACAAGGAACGTCACGGCAGGAAGAATCCAACGGACCAGGGGACGTCTTGGCGACAGAGGAAAGTCGGACCTTGGTTAGAACTAGATGCACGGGACGTCCTTTAGGCGACCCACTCTATTTACGGGTCGACAGAGGACCCGGTGGCGCAGGATTATGACGAAGAGACACACACCCCTGGTCACTATAAGAGAATTTCCTTCTGATACAAGACTTTAGATAGTAAAGTTTCTAAAGTAAAATTAACTTCAGGATTTTTGCACCACGTCTGTGTTTTATAGGACGTAAATAAGGACAAGATTGATAGGTGACTCTAAATGATCCCGTCTGTCTGGGTCCTTCTTTCCTTGTCGTCCCGTGTCCGTTTTTACGACGGAAACGGGAGCACCCAGAACACCAAATCTGACCCCCAACCGTGCGAGAAGACCCTTTCCGGTCTATCCTTTATAAAATCTGAATTCCCGACGTGCTAGAGCCAGAGCTGATGAGTCGAGACGGAGACATCGATCTCACATCGCACCTGTTGCGTACCTGTTTACCCCGGACAGAAGTAGGATATTTGGAAGGAAACGTTTTCTGTCCGGTGACCGAGCTAAACAGGGCCTTCGACATCATCGGACTAGAGACCAGACGTACTCACTCCATCTGTAATACGTCTATTTACGAACTAGGACAAAAGGGTCGAAGGGTGAGAGGACGGAAAGACGTACCATTAAGGAGACAATAAGAGTCCAGAGTCACACTTACAGTGGAAGGGTCCCTTGGAGAGGGGTTTTCGCCCCCCGTGTCCCCTCAGTTCGACCGATGAACCAATGACATATGATAGTAAACTTCACTGATGTTCGTAGTCATCGATTAGCTACTCATAAAACACGGTCTATAAGATTGGTAAATACATTGTAAAGTACTTTTTAATTATAATAATGGGTAAAATATCCATTCTTTTCCTGACTTTTCTTTTTAGTCATTGACCGGACTCCAATGATTACTCAGACCTCACGTTGGGTCCTTCAGGTTAAGAACGAGACTTTGTGCCAGGATTACGAGGAAGGTGCCACACAACAGAGCAGTTGTTATATTTTTACTTTTTTTCTTTTTTGGGTGTGGACTGATAAAAATTTTCCAGACAAACGAAATAGTGTAACAAGATCACACCATCCTTCACCTCGGATCATTTTTGATCATTTTAAAGTTTAAACTTAAAAGAGGAAGTCAACTAAAACCCGCCGATCTTAGGACCTAGAGGGTTACGGATCCCACTTTAACCCAGACCACTAGAAGTTCGGTACCCTCCCTCGTAACTTAGGAAGACGTGCCCAACCTTCCTACGGAGTGGATGACAATCACCGAGTCACCACAGACTGAGAAACACTGGGGTACCTGACATCGGGTTTCCGAGGAGTCTATCTTGGACCCAGAGGACATAATGTCCGTCTAAGAAATGGTAGACACGATGGTCCCTTCTGGTTCCTCGACGGTTTGCTCCCCTCCCGACTTTCGTCCGACGGGACTCGAAGTCGCTCCCCTTGTCTTCCGTCTCCTCCTGAGTCCCCTAGTCCCTCACCCTGTGACCACAGTGGCGTACACCGGCCAGTCCCGGTCTCACGCTATAATTGTCCCCGAGCACCGAGGTCAACTGGGGGACTCACAGGAGGTCTCTACGGTAGACCAACTCGGGATTACAACGGTGTAGGACAAAATCCTGAGTACTAGATTAGTCGTTCACGAGCGAGTCGCACCCCGTGGTAGGATCCACAAACGTCGTAATAGAGTGACAAGAGTGTTGTGTAGAGGATAATGATAGGGGTAACAGACCTACTCCTTTGACTCCAAACCTCCCCAATTTATTAAAAAGGTTTTAGTGTACCCCCTCGGTACGTACCTTGACTCCGTCTGACCGAGTCGAACGTGTGGACTACGGATCACTTCGGAGTTGGAATAGGGTAGGGACAAAACATCTTTTGGTCCGAAGCTCTTCCTGTCACTGAAGAGACTTTACACCTGGACCTAAACTCGGGTCTAGAAAGACTACCTCTTCGGCAGAAAAGTAGTGGAATTCTTTCATCGACTAGACCAAAATAACCGAACTCTTCCACTCCCCTCCTCTATCTGGAACAACATATCTAGGCTGTTCTGAGTTTCGGACATCTAGACCGGTCTCTCCCCCTCCTTTCCCTTCCAGAGTGACCACGCGCGGACCGTAAAACCTGTAAGGTTAAGTGTCGCTAGTTCTTCTGTTTACCTCGGCAAACCTCTCAATTCCGTTACAATAATCATCATAACAAGTAGTATTTATTAGAGTTTCTCCGTAAAAGGAGGGGGCTTGGTCGATGACTGAAGACCCTCCAGTAGGAAGATTAGTGTCCAGTATATGTCATAAAGTCCAGCTTCCCGTATCACAAACTAGTGTTTGAGACTGGAGATCAGAACTTCTGTGTACGAGACTTCAAATTTTCGGACGGAGGCCTTTATAAATTTCGGGTGGTAAAGTAATTCATTCGGGGTTTATAGGTCTGTCACACTGACCCTATTATACCTTAATAAATATTTCTACTGAACAAGACTTGTCGAATAACACGATTCCTCTACCTTTCGGGTGGAGGAGAGGAGTAAGTGATTGACACTAGTCTTGGTTATATAAAGTCTACATAGTCTCTCCCTATTTTCCATTCGCCTAGCCCCCAGTGTCGAGGGAACACCCGGTATGGCTAATCCACTGCCCAGAGAACCAACGAAAATACACTCTATTTCGAAAACCTATCCGACATCCTGTAAGAACGGAGTACTGGTGACTTAAGAACCTACATTTTGACGGAACCAAGCAGAACATATTGACTTTGGAGAAAATAAACCCCGACGAATTAATAGTAAAAAACCTATATTAGAAAATAGATTACTATTTTTTTTATTACGAATTCACCCAGTCGTATCTTAGGTGAAATAAAAGGTTTGGTTCTTTAGAAAAATTAAAAATGGAACTTTGATCTTCCAAACTACTTAGTACGAAACGTGACTAGAACCTTACTTTGCTAAGGGCAAGTAGGTAGATTGAAATAGGGTGGGGAGGAGAGAGCAATAAAGGTCTAAGGTCGGGGTACCGGTGGAAGGTAAAGAGACTTAGTCGTTTTGAGGAAGGACACATAAAAAAAACCCCCCCCCCTCGCCCGCCCCACGACCTTATGAGAAAGACAGACGAAGTAGGACTAGACAGGGTTCATTAGGAAAGTCACTATCAGATTACAATGGAGGAGGTCCTTCGGGAGGGACCGTAGAGAGAAGAGGAGTTTCAACCTAGTAAAAGAGGACGATGTATAGTAGTGACGTGATTAAAGAGGAGGTATCTTGGTTGTAGTTAGTTTCAACTTATCCTAAACACAATACTAAACACTCACAAATAAAAAGGTCGTCCAATATCTAAGGGACATGAGACGACACGACACGAATCAGGGAGTCAGCACAGACTGAGACGCTGGGGCACCTGATGTCGGGAGGTCCGAGGGGACAGGTACCCCAAGAGGTCCGTCCTTATGACCTCACCCGACGGTGTGGGAGGAGGTCCCTGTCCAAACGATACCTATACACAGACACCGTAGGGTCACGGGTGTTGTTACGAACTATGTATCATCAACAAATTATTTATTCTTATTTATTCACTTGTTACTTACTCATTTACTCATTAACTAATTAGTCAGCGGATTAACACAATTAATTCTAAACCCCTACAAGAACTTTCCGTTGGCTTTCAGAAGTCTTGAGTTTGAGACTTAAATCTATGAATTAAGACTCCGAATATATTTTAAAGATGTCATAAAATACGTTCGTATAAATAATAAAAAAGTTTGAACGTTTTTCCTTAAACTAGTTTAGAAGACTTTAGATAACTCTACGTGGAGTCAACGTATTTTAGACATATAATTTTCGTATTATACAGTGACTTTTTAGTCTTTTTTTTAATTAATACCGTCGTAATGGGTTTCACGAAACGTCTCGTAACCAAAACCACCCACAATCTCCTTTTTCTCAGTATAACGTTAGTCCCTTAAAAAATTCTCAATCTGAAACAAAATAGTTTCCTGAAGGTCTCGGAATTTATACGATTAGACGTAATACTCTTGATTTCTCTCCCTAAATTTTACTTCACAAAGATTTATTTAAACTGGTGTCTCTGAATGGACCTGTATCTCGTAGAAAACATTTGTGACTACACACACCTCTTTCCGTCCAATATCAAGTACAAGTACGCGACGAAACCCTCTTTCTTGACACAACCAAAAAAAAAAAAAATTATTTCTTTAAGGCGGAGAGGGCGTTTGGTTTAAAGTCCTTGATACGGGGGGAGGAATGCGACCGTCTTTCGAAGGTTAATTTACGGTCGAGACAAAATACTCGACTTGAAGTCATTATTGGAGTAACCTCACTTCCGGACGTCAAGGGTAACAGTGTAAGGTGTGACTCGAGAGAAAACCTCATCCCTACCCGTCACTCGAGTCCCTATAAATTCTTCACTTTAGTCCCAAAATTTACTGTGACGACTACCCCCTGATCTTCGTTCCTCCTCGTTAGAAGCCTAGACCCTTTTATTAGTCTGAAACTTTATGTCGGAGTTTTGACCTGTTAACTCTTTATGAACGTCCCCAATCGACAATCCCCTCTGTTTGTTAAGTCTTCAAGTTTGTCTATCGAATATGATCGCATCCAAGATTATTTTTCGTGTTTATTGAAGTTTTATCAAGCAGATTTTGGGTCTTCTTGTACCCGAGACGGTCTTACGTGAACAATTAGAGGTCCTCTGTCGTAAAGAGAACATAAATTACTGACCTCCCGCACTGAATACTTAAACCACCATTTGTCCCATCAGAATATCGGAGTCCATAAAAATGAGTAGATTCGTCTTTCCCCCTTATAATTCCTATATCTTTCTCGTACTTAAATATTATTTTTATCGCACTCCCAAACCACCTACCCCGTAGAGACACCTTATGTCTCAATTTGTCTAATGGTATACAAGGAAAGTCCTCGTAAACTTTTTACTTCTGGTTTACACAAAATATCTTACTACAAGAAGTATTACGTCTATCGGTGACTAAACTTCGACGTCGATTTTATTTATGCTATGGAAAACTCACGATAAGTGTCTGTGGTCACTGGCTAGTTAAAGGGACAGAGCCCTTTTCGCTTGACCGCCTACTGTCGAGTGAGGGTCTTCTCCCCAACTATATGCAATTCACCGACACAGAGACGAAGACTAATAATTAACACCGATTATATTTCGTTCGTGTACAGGGGTCTGATACGTCCGTGAAGAACCTCGTCCCTCCAGAAGTCCGCAGCACCTTTCTCCGTGACAACATCTCAATCTTCGAGATTAGGTCCAAAGAGCGACGTGACCATATGGAACTCCGGTTCGTACGAATTTGGAGTCCCTGAGAGTGTAAAGTCTGGGACCCTCCCCAGGAAGGTCACACAACGGTACCACTATCCAAAGGTATTGTAGACACTTTCACTTTACAGAATTCATGTCAACCAACTCTACCCCAGAGAAAGACAAGGACGAAGAGAAACCTACTCCCCCGTGATCTTACCGGCAACAGTAAAATTCCAGATCAACATCCTTTATGCCTATGTACTGACTAATGACTCCCGAATTACGTTGTCGACTACAGGACGACACAGTGCCAATAAAGACTAATTCCGTGACCGTCATAGGACCACATTTTCCCTGACGATCCTCGTGAGGGTTTGAGTGCCACGGTCACTTGGGTTACGACACCAAGTCAAGTCAAGTCAACGAGTCAGTACAGGCTGAGATGCTGGGGTACCTGACGTCGTACGGTCCGAAGGGACAGGAAGTGGTAGAGGGTCTCGAACGAGGTTGAGTACAGGTAACTCAGACACTACGGTAGGTTGGTAGAGTAGGAGACAGTAGGGGAAGAGGAGGACGGGGGTTAGGGAGGGTCGTAGTCCCAGAAAAGGTCACTCAGTCAAGAAGCGTAGTCCACCGGTTTCATAACCTCGAAGTCGAAGTTATAGTCAGGGAGATTGCTTATCAGTCCTGACTGAAAAAAATCCAATCTGACTAATCCAGAGGAACATCAGGTTTCCTGAGAGCTCTCAGAAGAGGTTGTGGTGTCAAGTTTTCGTAGTTAAGATGCGAGTCGAAAGAAATATCAGGTTGAGAGTGTAGGTATATATTGATGACCTTTTTGGTATCGGAACTGATCTACCTGGAAACAGCCGTTTCATTACAGAGACGAAAAATTATAAGACAGATCCAACCAGTATCGAAAAGGAGGTTCCTCGTTCGCAGAAAATTAAAGTACCGACGTCAGTGGTAGACGTCACTAAAACCTCGGGTTCTTTTATTTCAGAGAGTGACAAAGATAACAAAGGGGTAGATAAACGATATTTCACTACCCTGACCTACGGTACTAGAATCAAAAGACTTACAACTCGAAATTCGGTTGAAAAAGTGAGAGGAGAAAGTGAAAGTAGTTCTCCGAGAAATCAAGAAGAAGTGAGAGACGGTATTCCCACCACAGTAGACGTATAGACTCCAATAACTATAAAGAGGGCCGTTAGAACTAACGTCTAACACGAAGAAGGTCGGACCATAAAGGTCGGACGTATTACAGGAGACTTATATTCAAATTATTCGTTCCACTGTTATATGTCGGAACTACATGAGGAAAGGGTTAAACCTTGGTCAGGTAACAAGGTACAGACCAACATTGACAACGAAGAACTAGACGTATGTATAAAGAGTCCTCCGTCCACTCTACCAGACCACAAAGGTAGAGAAATTCTTAAAAGGTGTCAAACAACACTGGGTGTGTTCAGTTTCCGGAACCACTTCAGTTATTTCGTCTTCATCTACAAAAAGCCCTTGAGAGAACGGAAAAGATACTAGGTTGCCTACAACCGTTAAACTAGAGACCAAGGAGACGGAAAAGATTTAGGTCGAACTTGTAGACCTTCAAGAGTCAAGCACATGACAACTTCGGAACGAATCTCTTAAAACTCGTAGTGAAACGATCGTACACTCTACTCACGTTAGCACGTCATCAAACTTGTAAGAAACCGTAATGGGAAGAAACCCTAACGTCATTTTAGACCGGAAAAGGTCAGGATACCGGTGACGACTCAAAAGGTTTAAAGACCGTATGACTCACGTCGTGAAAGTATCTTAGTAGAAAATCCTAAACATTATCGAGTCGACCTTAAGGTAGTGGAGGTGATCGAAACAAGTACTCACTACGAAGGATTCCGGGTGAACTGAAGTCTGAGGTCCTACAGACCGAGATCCACTCACTAGTGTGATAGCACCAATAGACCCAGTAATTCTAGAAAAAACATATCGAGAAGACACATAAGAACCGTAGAGAAGAATTATAGAAGACGAAGACAATCCGGGTATGGTAAAGACAGGAAATAACACGAGTAGGAACGTACTTTACAAGGGAACCATAGAGATTAAAAGAACTTCTCTAGATTAAAAGAAGTGTCGGATTTCTTGATACCTGTCCCAAGCACTGTAACATGTCCTCCGTCACTAGTTCCGGTAGGGGTTCTTTTTCTTTACCGTTTTTCCGTTTAACCAACAGACTCCTCCGGAATGTTTATCGACTCTCTTCTTCTCTTTGATTGCCGTTTCTTCTTTTCCTTTCTATATAGGTACACTTACGTTTCAGGGTTTCTTCTCGTTCCTCTTTCTTCTTTCGGAAGCAGTCACTAGTCGCGACACCAGCCCTCCACGCTTCGGTCGCCCGGAGGAGGTCACACTCAGACAGGATTCCACAGACGTGGTCGTCACCCGTCACCAAATCTTACGCTCCTCAGTCTTCGATCAGACACCCTACACGAAGACTCGTAGTGGAAACATAAGGTCATTCGTCTCCTAAACTGAGAAAAAGTTGTGAATCACGTCAACCTTCGAGACAAGAAAGTCCTCATAGGAGGGAATATACTGTATGTACTAATATTTACATGGTACATAATGAAAATAAAAATTACCTTTTAAATTTTAATAGTATTAAAGTGACAAATTTAAAGAACGACTAAACCGTGTCTTAAGATCGTACTTTGAGTCTTATTACTAATTCATTCATGTAGTCATTATTTGACCATTTACCCTCAAGAAGTCAATTTCTTAAATTCTAATCAGTGACGTGTCTTTTGAACTTCACAGAGATTTTAAGTTGTTAAGTGGATCCCTTCTTTGAAAGAGTTTAAAACTATTACATATCCCATAATGACTATCACTCAATATTTCGATCGTATTTATCAACATTTGATCGTTATTATCTGTTCTAAAACTAGTTGACTGGACTCTTTTTTACTCCACTAGGAAGACAAAAGAGTTATCTTTTTACAAAATATTTTTAGAAACAGTATTACTTTATTAGTTTCTCGTACTTCGTTCTTTTTTTACCATTCTTTTCATAGAACCTCTACAGTCCACTATTTATTTTATAACGATAAACAGATCTAAAATACTAACCAATCGTAAAATTTCAAATATTAAACAGGACTAAAAAATAATGTTTATTGAGAAGGGAAAATTTAGATTAAAACATAGTCCTTAGGTGCACCCTATTCGAGATGTTAGTTGTTTGAAATTGAGATAGGGACGTCGGTACACCGTAATTTCGTGAAATAAGGACAGTCGGAGTCAAGGGAGTGGACATCTTACCCCTCTACCATTGTGGTCGTCGCACCAATACTTCTCTCGCAACTCTCCTATTGCGTAACCCTTCCCGAACGTCCTGCTTCAAACACTCAGGTTTTAACCGTGTCTCGGACGTTTCCGACCCTCTCGGGAGTCCACGTCCCTAGTGTCTCTGAGGAGTCACCAACCGAAGTCCAGGACGGAAGGACGGAGTAGGAAGGGAGTGGAGCGTGAAAGGATCCTCCCTCTTCCCACACTAACTTCAGTGAAGACACCAAAGAAGAAGTTACGGACAGTACCTTCTAACGCCAAAGGTACCGTCGTACTTTTCGTCCGGGCCCTAGGTCTACGACCAGACCATCCACGACGCTTCGTCTCACACCTCGTAGATTCGACGACGGTCGCGGTCACGCCGTCCGTACCGAGACCTCGGTCGACGATACCTCCGTGACAGAAGTAGGACTTAGTGCTACGACGGGGTTCCGGTCATCAAGTTCCCGTCGGAGACCTTAGGAGTATCAAGACTACAACCGTCTCCAAAGTCGAGGGACCGTTCAATCAAGACGTCACGCCAAAATCTTCAGTGTGGATCTTCCACCGTGACGGTAGGAAGGCTGTCAACAATTTACGGATTCACATACTTATAAGGAACGGTGGTTTAGACCTGACTGTTCCTACTATCCTTCTACCATATTACGTCACGGGTCGGAAGGAGTGGTTTCCCGTTTCACTCCTCTTAGTCTCAACGAAGGTAGGTATGTACCGCCCCGTCAACGTCCCTAACGACGACCCCGAAACACACCACGGGAATTGAGAGTGTTGGTTCTGATTTGTTCCCGTAGAGTGACGTATAGGTAGGTCTAATGATTGGTACCGGTCCCTGGACTTTACGTCAGAGACCCCAAATTCCGAGTTGGAGTTTCTTCCCCTCCTTCACTCTGGGACTGAGTTCATTCAAGAATGGTGGACCGTTTCCTTCCGAACTGCTACTCTAATTTAAATCTCGATCCTTTTATTTACGCGACGAACGTGAGGACTCACATACACACGTACGATTCGGTGAGGTAGCACAGGTTGAGAAACACTGGGATACCTAGCATCGGGCGGACACACGTACCCTAAGGGGTCCGTTCTTATGCCCTCACCCAACGGTACGAGAGGAGGTCCCCGAGAAGGACTGGGTGCCTAACTTGAACGTAGAGAATGCAGAGGACGTAACCCTCTGTCCAAGAAATGGTGGTCGCGGTGGACCCTTCGGGTGGGACTCACATGCCCAACTTTAGTTCGGTGACACCCTATTTTCGGGGACGTACAACTCCCAGTCGTGCTCGACCAAGGACCCGAAGAGAACGAACGTCACGCCAGAAAGTCTGTGAACGAGGACGTCTGCGGGCTCCCCTACCCCGAGATCAAGAGAGATGGACTGTGGGCTTCCTTCCGTCTGTACCCCGTCCTTCCAACAGACTACGGGGTCGACTCTCTAAACCCTAAACGTGTGTCCCGCAATCCCTGTCGGAAAGTCCGTCTCTTTCCTCATGCTCTTTTTCCAACCCTTTCCCTTCATTTCGACCAACCAAGGGTTCGTCAACACATGTGTACTGGAGTCACGGACCCGCCCCTACACATTGCGAAAGACTCTCTACGTCTCTCACTCCACTCTGACATTTTACTCCACCAAAAGTGAGACCAATACTTCTAAGATATCCAATTATGTCTAGGCCCGGAATTTTCTCACGGACCACTTTGTCATTGTCGAGCACTTTAGAGTCCCGTGTCTAGGGGATGAGTAAAAGTTCGGTATACAAGGGTTCCGAGTAAGTAATTATGTGGCTAAAGTAGTGAAAACGGTAGCGGTCTATGGAAAAATATCGCGACAATATAACAGAATTATAAAAATAAATTGAGTTTAGCAGCATTAATTGTAGTCACTATGTCTCCCACACGTTCAATAAAAAAAGATTATAGATAAAACGGTAAGGAATCGTTGATTTTGCTTTTTCAACTCATAAGGAATTTTAACACACAGAGTGGTTACCCTACCCGTGACGCGGAATCCTTTTGTGAACCCGCTTATTAACAAAGGTGCAAGTGAGAGTGAATAAAATAATAATTGAGGGATTAAATGGTTAAGGACATCAGTAAGTTAGTCAATCAGTGACTCAGTAAGGGATTACTTTAGCGGAAAGCCGTCGACAAACGACTCGTGGGACACACGAGTCCGACACACGACCTCCGACTTCTCTACCTCTGTGGATGGGACCACTCCAGACCAGGGTCCTCGAGAGTCGACTTCTCCCTCCCTCGACCGGTCCGTTTGTTGGTTGACGTCGTGGGTCGATGTCGAGGGGCTCTCTCCACACGTCGAGGTCGGACAGACCCCTCAGACACGAGGACGTCGGACCCACTAGGAGGTACCCGTACTTACGTCGGAGGGTCGGGGACTGTTTTGTTGTCACGAGGACTACGTTAGTGAGGACCGACAACGGTTCTCACGCCTACAGCCGGGGTTTTCGGAAGGGACGACTCAAGTCTGTCGTTCTCTTTCACGACCTCCTCTCCCAAGACCTCCTCTCCTTAGAGACTTTTGTTTCTACGAAGTAAACCAGAAAGGAGGGAAGGAGGGCAGTTGTGTACAGACGACTCGCGGTCGAGACGTAGACTAGGACTTGTGCATCGGAGACGGTCGTTCCCCAAATGTTAGAGAGCAGCTCCGGTCTCCAGTACAGTGTTAGCGTCCTTCTTCCCAAAATGATATCTCCACTGACAGCGGTCCCTCTTGTGCCTATCCCAAGACTCTTGCGGGTCTTGTGAGTTTCATCTGATCTCTCAATTCCCACATTAAGCCTCTTTCACTGTGAATTTACTTCCTTCTAGACACCTTACTCTTTCTTAATCGGTTTTATACCGGACCTCCCGTCATCGTACCCTTTCCGTCGTAAGACCACGGTCGTAGAATCAGCACACCTTCCGGAACTCTACCCACTCTAGGTGCCGAAACTCCTTGTGTCTCCGGAGGAGAACCGACCTACGATCATTCGTCCCCTACTTCGACCCTTTCCCCCTACCACGTTTCCTGCGAATTCTAGTGGACCCTACACCATCCGTCACACAACGGGTAAAATAGGATTCACTTCACTACTAAAATCCGTCCCCTCGCATCCAACCCTTTGAGTGAGACTGACGGCACACCTCTTACTTGACCGTTCCTGAAATCGACTACGAACGTAGTTCCCATCCTTTGTACTTTTTCTTCTACTTTCACTACTTCGTCTCCTCTTTTGTAAGAGATTTATTAGGACATTTACCTAATTAACGGTTCCACTCACGGGTCTCTGACGCCTACACCGCCGAGACCCCTTTGGGGCGGCACAGGTACAAATCTCGACGGAAACGCAACCCACGTCACCCCTCTCGGACCGAAACGTCGTTTCGGCTGGCTCTATACGTAGGACAGAAAGAGAGAACCTGTCAAACTGGAAGTAGAGTGTCAGAGGACAAACTACAGTAAGTGCTGTACCTCTCCTATCGTCGTCACCGAAGTCTCACGGCAACATCTCGGGCTCGTCTTCTGTCCACCCTAAAGACCGGGCATCCGCGGGTCCTGTCATGGCATACCGCCGTCCTAGCGGAACGCAAGACAAAAGGTATCTGCGGCGTCCTTCGCCCGAAGTCGCAGTAAAACTTTCGTGAAAGATCTTCTCGTCGACATGACACCTTTGTAAGAAAGACTATACGACGTGTAATATCATTCACCGTAATAAGTACCTACACAGTTTCGGTATTTTATCCTCTAAAACTCCGCTAGTGTCGACACTTACTAATTATAAAAGTAGGGTTCTACGGTGCCTCCATCGTTCCGACACAATTAATAATGTACGGGCTCGGAACGCGACACCCGAAGGAGGGGTTCGCGGACAATTAAACGAGCATACGACACGCCGACTACCCCGATCTTTTGAGAGGTGAGTCTTCTGTGCCACCCAGAGACCGTCAAGGAGTCCAGGGATTATTGACGAAAGATGAAGACGTCCTCCTTCCCTTTTTTTTAGGTTGTTCTTACTACCCTAAATTCGTCCTTACGATCGTCTCTTCACGCAATAATTTCTACTGAAGTTCCAAAAGAGAAACAAACGACAACCAAATATAAAAGAAGTAAAAGAGTCTTTAAAGACACGGCGTGACTTTAGTACCTACGGAGTGCACGCTTATGATAGTAGAAAATTTAACAAAAGGTAACCAGAATTTAAAATTTGAAGAGACTCAGGAGAGACATGGTAATAAATTTTAGATAAAAATGTATATAGGTGCCTAAAGAAACTTTTCGTCGACGTAAAAGCTGCATTCTTTTCGTTAAGGTTCACAAACAAATCGGAAACCACAACATCGGAAATAAAGACTTCTCCAACTAAAATTTTTGGATTTTTAGATGTCTATCTAGTTTTGTTTTGTCTTGTCTCGTTCCCGGTTTTCGGCACACAAGGAGGGGGTCCACTTAGACACTCAAAGAGATTTGGGGTCACACGGGAAGATGCGCCTCGGTTAAGGAGAACGTCAAAGGCAGTTTAGAGAGAAAAGTATGCTAAAGTGGTCCTAGTCAGAGACAACTTTTTAGATCAAATTCGACGGACCGTCAGACTTTTCTCCTTCTAGATAATTAAATTAGTAAACATACTTAGTACAGATTTACTAGAGTCGTCTCTTTTACACAATCGGTAAATTTAGGGTAGTAATGTATAATATATTATTAATGACGATTAAGATCAAACCTACCCGGTGCTAAACCGAAGGGTAGGGGATCTTCACCTCCCCCCCCTACTGGAGTGACTTAAATCGGGGAGACCGGAAGTCCGGAGGAACGCGGAAGGAGTAATGTCTGCGTTACCGGTGCAAGCCGTAGGTCCCAGAACGGTTGAAGTTCAGACAAAACACGACCATTAATCATAAGCGAAACACTCGCACCTCAAGTGGGAGCCGCGCCTTGCCTCGGGCCACAATTAGTGGCGACACAGAAGGAGGGAAGCTGAGACTAGACAGTCGGACCGCTCCGAACAGGGTATGGATTACAAACGGGAGTGGTCGGTTGATCGTGGAGGCGCAGCGCGCCACAGTCTTAATCTTTGAAGACTGTCTGGACATTAGTGCGGCAAGAGTAGTCGTGACACGCACGATGAGTAAAGTGCAAGTGTAAGATTGTCAATTATACGGAATTAAAGAGAGTGAAACACTTATAAATTAAGGAGGGAAAAGTTGTAGTAAAAATCCAACACACTTAGTAAAAGTTTCGGAAACGAGGAGAGGGACATGGTAGTAGACGTATAAAATACTTTACCGTGCCAACTCAGAGCCTCCCGAGAACTATTTTTACCCCGACCGTCGGACGAGTAATCGACAAATGGACCTCGACGCGATCAGGGTCCCTTACCGTCCGAGGGCAAACCTAGGCTTAATCCTAAGAGACCGTTTATCGTTGGTCTTCGAAAGACCCCTGCAGGGGAACGGAAGGACACGGGAGGGAAAGAGTGACTCTCTCAAAGAACCTTTGAACGAAACCCCCCGACAGGACGTCTTACAACGTAGGACCGAAGTATTTGTCAAATTAAAAACTTCGCCTCTATGTTTGCGAAATCGTTTAATCGTGGAGGTTACTCTCACTTTAAGGGGACTTTCTTGTGTAAGATTTCCAGTCCTATAAACTGGAAGACCTCAAAACGTCCACAGGCTTCGGTCCAGAGACGAAATGATCCACTGGTAGGTCGGATGAAACGAACCCCGACCCAAAGGACCCCCGGAACCTGGATGTCAAAAGTTTAGTCCTTTCAGAGTCCGTTCGCTTCTGTCAAACCAATGAGAACGACACTAATTGAGGTCCCGGAACCACTGCAAGTTTCCTGACATCTTTACTCGGAAGACAGAAATGGTTCCTCGGTTCTTTTTTTAAGTTCGGTGTCTGGACCTCTGGTACTTGCCTCGAACTTATAGTTTTGATAAAAACCCCCCGCTATTGGACGTAAAATTTTAGCCCTCTAAGTATATATTTTTAAGTCCTAAAGATGAAGAGAGTTTTTTGATTCCTGTACCGATGTGACATACGGCTAAAGAATACCTTTACCAACGTAAACCAAAACATGGAGACCTATTTTGACTTCTCACGACCGAGTCGTCATCGGACTGAAGAGTCGACGTAATTGAGGCTCGATAGACTGGAACCCGTCCTATTTGTAATAACCGAGAGTCAAAAGAAGTAGACATTAAAGTCCTAGTATTCTAATATGATCATATTATTATACAACATGTATAATATATTCCCTACACACGACTCCTTTAGGTATATCTACCGAATAGTACCCGGTAAAAAATTTTCCCTCTTTTGTCTTGCATCTTACACAAGTAATTTTTGTGAACAAGAACCCGAAGGGACCACCGAGTCACCACTCCTTTTGGGGACGGTCAAGTCCTCTGTGCACAAACTAGAGACCAGGCTCTTCTACGGCGCACGGAACCTCGGCGAGTCGGTGACGTCGTGTCGATGACTCTGACACGAGGTCTCGGGCCCTCGACGGCGATGCCTTCGGGCGACGGAGCTCGGGTGCGAGACGTTCTTCCCTCGGGTGTGTCACTCTTCGGGCTTGAGACGTTGACCTCCCGTTGACCTGTTTTGACCTCTTTTTGGGTGTGTTGTCACTTCTGGATCATGTCGGTTGTTGTTCTTTTTTATAATTATTTCTCTTTTTGAACAAGAAAGCGAAGAAGAACAATATAATAGTAGTCAAAAGTCCTTTTTTGTTGATTTGACCTTGGGTCTTAACGGACCACTCGATCAATCATATACTAATCTTTGATATCCTCGTTTTGTTATCTTCTCCCTACAGCATCCATAATTCGTTTCAGTAAAATATTACATATAACCTTGGTTTATGCCTCCCTACGGGTTTCGTCGACGTCCACTGGTGGACACGTTAATTACTATGGTGACTGATTACGGGGCCCTTTGCCTTGTAAGGTAAGAGCTCCGCGTCTAGTGACACACACGGAGGACCGTAATCAATTAGGAGACTGTGGAAAGACTTAAGGTGTCTGGATATGAAAAATATACCTCACTTAAGGAAACATCATCTTGGACAAAGAATTTCTAAAAGAGGGCAACTTTACCAAAATTGGATCTCATAGGAACGCAGTGGTCGCGAAAATAGGGGTCCGTTTTTACTATGTGACAATTACGGAACCTAAACGTACCGTGACCAAAAGAAGATTTATCAAGTTCTCATGATCTACTAAGAGCTTCTTTACCATAAACTATGATTGTCTCCATAATACGGTGTCCTTTGTCGATAGATGAAAAAACTTTAATAAAAAGGTGGCAAATTTTTGTCTGGTGAGACTATGTTGTACGAGTCCATAAAGGTTCCTTCATAAACTCTTCGAGACACCAAACCGTTTTTATTAAAAATTAAGACTTAACAACCCTGGACTTAACGGCCCGTCCTCTTCTCCTACTCCACCAACCTGCCGTAGTGACTGAGGTACCTGTGTTCTGACTCGTTTGAGGCCCTCAGCCACTTCCTGTCCCTTCCGACCGTACGACATCGGGTACCCCGGTGCTTCTCAGCCTGTGCTGGTTCGCTGACTTGTTGTCGTTTTAGACTTAGAGACTAACCGGGGTTTGGACAGAGTCGGACCGCAGATATTATACATACTCAAAATTCTCTCAATTATTTCCCGATAACCTCCTCCTTTACCGTTGGGTGAGGTCATAGGAACGGACCTCTTAGGGTCCCTGTCTGGTCCCCAACGCTTCTTAACCTGTGTTGACTCCCTGATTGTGAAAGTGAAAGACAAAGTTCAAACAAATTTCCCCCTACACAAACTATAGAATAACTCCTGAATGTTTCAAGAATCAATAACACAAAGTTTATGACCAAAAGGACCTCTTCTTCTAATATAAAATTTTCCAAAAGTAAATAACAGTAAAGTTCCAACAACTGACTCATCTTGTTAATTTAGAATCTTGATCTTCCCTACAGCCTCTTGTACACCCGATCCGTTCCTCACTTTTTCGTTTTGACCACCGGGTATCGAGTTGGGACGGGGCACCGGAAGAATGTACACTTAATTTTAAAAGATTTCGTTTTTAATGGTTCATAAATTTTCTGTATTTGGATGACATGAAGTGATTAAGATCTTTCGTGAACTTTTTTTTAATTTAAGACTCTTTAATTCTACGCAGATCTTACTACTATAGAATTTCCACTACTTATAGTCAAGTCAAGTCAAGTCGGGGAGTCAGTACAGGCTGAGACGGTGGGGTACTTAACGTCGTGCGGTCCGGAGGGACAGGTAGTGGTAGAGGGTCTCAAGTGAGTCTGAGTGCAGGTAGCTCAGGCGCTACGGTAGGTCGGTAGAGTAGGAGACAGTAGGGGAAGAGGAGGACGGGAGTTAGGGAGGGTCGTAGTCTCAGAAAAGGTTACTCAGTTCAGAAGCGTACTCCTCCGGTTTCATGACCTCAAAGTCGAAGTCGTAGTAAGGAAGGTTTCTTGTGGGTCCCGACTAGAGGAAGTCTTACCTGACCAACCTAGAGGAACGTCAGGTTCCCTGAGGGTTCTCAGAAGAGGTTGTGGTGTGAAGTTTTCGTAGTTAAGAAACCGTGAGTCGGAAGAAGTGTCAGGTTGAGAGTGTAAGTATGTACTGGTGTCCTTTTTGGTATCGGAACTGATCTACCTGGAATCAACCGTTTCATTACAGAGACGAAATTATATCCCCATCGGTTATAAATTTGCAGTCCTCAAAGTGTATCTTTAGTGTTAACGGTTGATCAACAACGAACCTGTGGGTAACCGTTGGTACCACCACACCTCAAGAACTTTCTCCTCCGAGAGTCCAACAGGAGAGGAATGAGTAGGGAAGGAGCAGGTGACCTGAGACTACTGGGAGAAGATCCCGTGGGTCGAACCTCGGGGACTCGGACATCTTCGGGACTATCCTTACCTCCAAGTACCTAACTAACCTGACTAAAATTATAAATCTCGTAATTGCCCGTATATTGAGTCTCGTCAAGTTATCTAGTCTATTAACTAAGTGAACCCACATTATTATTATTATCAATAGAGGGTTAGTTTTCATAGTTATTGGAGTCTATACGTCTACTGTGGTGGGAATACCGTCTTTCACTTCTCCTTGATTTTTCGGAGAACTACTTTCACTTTCACCTCTCACTTTTTCAACCGAATTTCGAGTTGTAAGTCTTTTGCTTCTAGTACCGTAGGCCAGGGTAGTGAAGTACCCTTTATCTACCCCTTTGTCCCCTTTGTCACAGTCTGAAATAAAACCCCCCGAGGTTTTAGTGACGTCTACCACTGACGTCGGTACTTTAATTTTCTACGAATGAGGAACCTTCCTTTCAATACTGGTTGGATCTATCGTATAACTTTTCGTCTCTGTAATGAAACGGTTGATTCCAGACAGATCAGTTCCGATACCAAAAAGGTCACCAGTACACACCTACACTCTCAACCTGACACTTCTTCCGACTCGCGACTTTTTAACTACGAAAACTTGACACCACAACCTCTTCTGAGAACTCTCAGGGAACCTGACGTTCCTCTAGGTTGGTCAGGTAAGACTTCCTCTAGTTGGGACCCTAAAGAAACCTTCCTTACTACGACTTCGACTTTGAGGTCATGAAACCGGTGGAGTGTACTTCTCAACTGAGTAACCTTTTCTGAGACGACGACCCTCCCTAACTCCCGTCCTCCTCTTCCCCTACTGTCTCCTACTCTACCGACCTACCGTAGGGCCTGAGCTACCTGCACTCAGACTCACTTGAGGCCCTCAACAACTACCTGTCCCTCCGGACCACACGACGTTAAGTACCCCAGCGTTTCTCAGTCTGTGCTGACTCGGTGACTTGACTTGACTTGTCTTGACTTAGTTTTCAAGACTAACAGTTCACAGTGACGTTTATCGTTATTGTTATTTTATTCCTCACTCCTCGCGATTCAGGTCCTACATCGGCTACATCACACTGTCTATTGTCGTCCAGAGGACCCCACCCACTCTGCCCCGCCCTCCTTTCCTCGGGAGCCGGCATCTCTGTATCTCCTCCGCAGTGAGGTCTCTGCACACCACCGCACTGAACTTCTAGTGCACGGAGTGGTCCTTCTTCGTCAAGAGGGCCGAGAATTAGGGCGTAGAAATGAGAATGTGACGTAAGACTGAAACGTCAGTTTACATGCCTACTTCGTATAAGTCTGACGTATTCATTTATAAGACTGTTTTGCTGAAGACCTCTTACTACAAAAGGGAAAACAGGTCCATGCACGGTTGTTTTCCAGACTTATTTTTACCCATACGATACAAAAAATGAAACGTATAAAGAGTATATACAAACACCTGTACTTTCAAAATATGATTTTAATAATAAAGAGTATTTCCTAGGAAGGATATAAAGTAAATTACGCACGTGAGATTCAGTGAAATTAGCACAGGTTGAGAAAACACTGGGGTATCTGACATCGGGTCGTCCGAGGAGATAGGTACCCTAAGAGGTCCGTTCTTATGACCTCACCCAACGGTACGGGAGGAGGTCCCCTAGAAGGACTGGGTCCCTACTTTGGACGTAAAGATACAGAGAACGTGACCGTCCGTCCAATAGTATGGTGATCACGACGGACCCTTCAGGTAAAGTACAAAATATATTATCAGATAGAGCATATGACCTCTATTGTCAAGTGAAAATTCAAGACGTAGACTCTTAGACTCCGATGTTATCTGGTAAAACAGTGTTACCGGTCTCTATGTCTATATGACATACACTTTTAAGAAATTCGAGGAAGTTGCTTTCGGCATAAAATTTTCACTCGTTAATAAAGTATAATACAAACTTTTTCTTTTATATGGTGGGTTAAGACGTTTATTTTCCATTAAGGAGTCTCCGATAACAGAGACAATCGAAAGATCAGAAGTCGTAAAGTTCACTCTTGCGAGGACCCGGAGGCGTACACACTGCCAAGAGGCAGATTGACCAGAGTGAGAGACCTAACGGGGAGGAATTAAAGGGACGCAATGAGTAAATGACACGAGTGACAAGTCAATAGACACTCTCCATCGTCCGGAGGAGGGTGGGAATCAGTTAATCTGTTCGATAACAAAGACTAATTCTATAGTGTAGGGTCTCTTATTATCGTTAATCTCAACCTTGTCTCTAGGACACCCAGTGTGTCAGGTGAAGGGACGGCCGAGTCACACAAAACGCAACGTGACATCAACACACCGAGAGGAGTACAGCCAAAATTTTTAGGTTCGCGGGTAGTCTCGATTAATATGGGGACAGGATGTAGGGGTGGCACTGAATTAAAAGACGAAACGTAACGACTAAGAGGATTTAACCGTAACTTACTACCGCAGAACCACTATAGTAGAATAGTCTTCTGTCCCTCCACCCCGTGAGAAAACCTCGTCTCTTTCGTTAACAATAACAAACCAAACCAAAACTAACCCTCGACCTTTAAGTAAAATGGGTTCTTATAAGTAAACGGTCCCAAGGTCTCGAAGTGTCACGGACCTTTCATCATCCAGTCAAAAATTAGCTGACAAGAAAAAGAAGGAGTAGGCGGAAGAGGTAACAGGTGAAGGTCCCCCAAGTAGGTATCTACATCTCCCACCATAGGTTTTCTTTCTTCCAACTTAAAAAGACTTCGCAAAGAAACTTAGTCAAGAAGGGAGTGTACCCCAAGTCTTCTTACCAGAATGATCCTCCTTTTTTGGACCTCACACCAATTATATTCTACTACTACTACTATTTTAACAATGATAATGTTACGTAAAATGTCGGGAACTCGAAGGGCCCATCAAGTCAACCATTTCTTAGGTGGACGTTACGTCCTCTGAGGTCAAGTTAAGGACCCAGCCCTTCAAGGGGACCTCTTCCCTATTCGATGGGTGAGGTCATAAGAACCCGAAGGGACCACCGAATCGACCATTTCTTAGACGGACGTTACACCTCTGGACCCAAGTTAGGGACCCAACCCTACTAGGGGACCTCTTCCCTTTCCGACGGGTGGGGTCACAAGACCGGACCTCTTAAGGTACCTGATCAGGTACCCCAAGGTGCCCCAGTGTTTCTCAGTCTGTGCTGGCTCGCTGACGGCGAAAGTCAAGTCAAGTCAGTGAGTCAGTGTGGGCTGAGAAGCTGGGGTACCTGTCGGGGTTCGTACGGTCCGAAGGGACAGGCAGCGGTCGAAAGTGAAATCTCGGGAATTTATACGATCCCGTTGTACGAGTTGCACCTACTAGAGATTAGGAGTGAAGATAGGACTACATTCTTGTTAGTAATGTGAGTTCTTTTTCTCCATTTTCTTCGATACTTTGGAAGGGCCCAGTCATACGATCATTCAATACTTCGGTTTTTACTATTCTCATGATAAGTCGCGAATAATAATTGTGACAAATTATTGTAATTACTATCAACGTACGTATCAAGGTTATTGTAATCGTTTTGGTAAAAGTGGAATCTTCACCGCCAGATCCTTTATCCTGGTACCGGTAAAAGAAACCCAAACTCTTAAAGGTTCGGGCAGTGTCGTAGTGCCGGACGTAGGACGTAACAAGTGTCACCAAAAGGCAATTTATAAAATAAACAACTTGAGTACCTCCAGTTAGAGTTTCCCTATATCATTTATTTAGAAAGTTTGAAATAATAACTAAAATAACAACCGAAAATCCCCCAGTAAAATGTTTATTACATTCGTGAAACAAAATTTAATTTTTGTCCTGTCTACCCTTATTTTACTATTTTACCGGGGAAAGGGACATAAGCAGTGGATTCAAAGTACATTCTAAAAAACACAGCTACCTTACTGTCCTATGTATAGCAGGATACAGTATAAAGACAGAAGGATGTACTTATTGTTAGGACGTATTTAGGACACAGATTACACGCAATCCGTAACGAGATTCGGGAAAAATGTATAGACGAGTAAAGTAGGAGCACTCTCCACGCACGATGATAGACCCAAAATGTCTTCTTCTTTGTCTCCGTCTCTCCTGCATTCAGTAATTTCCCTACTTCGACCTTAAACTAATAGGGAACCTCTCGAAAGTTAAAGTCCCTTTTCATTACTTATAGTAAGAAAATTGTGGGTATATTATAAAGTGGGAAAGGATGTAGTCAGGGGATTTTGATTGTAAATTTGATAAATGAAAAAAGGGATAAAATTTGTCACAACGTCATTATTGAAAATTCATGTGTGTCGAGACACATGTACCCGTTCATTTGTGAAGACTAAGTTTAAGGATTTTTCTCTTAAAGAACCAATTCCGGTACACGAAAATTTGGAACTCTCTCTTTCGGTATACTAGGAAATCTCTTTGACGAGACCAAAGAGAGGGTAATGTCTTCTGAGACTGAAAAAAAAGGAGGTAGAATTTTTAAAGGTAAAAGTTTCCGACGTCTAACTCGGGTGAATCTCGACGGAGGAAAGGTCTTCAGGACACGAGACTGCCGAGAGGGGGGAAAGGACAACGACTATACGGGTCCGAGGAAGTAGGAAGAAAAACGGACGACAGGGGAGAAGGGTCCCAAGGGTGGGGTAGTGAAAGCCAACCGTGTGAAATGATAAAAAACATTACATATATAAAAAAATACATCTGGTAAAAATTTTTCAGACATAACTGAAACAACGTTGTCATAACGAAGGTAAATTACAACACCAAAAAACCGACGCTCCGAACACCCTAGAACAGAGGGACTGGTCCCTACCTCGGGTGTGGTGGACGTAATCTTCCACTTCAGGATTGGTGACCTGGCGGTCCCTCTGGGGAATGAACACAAGAAACAACAACAACACATCGCCGTTTCAACACAGGCTGAGAAAACACTGGAGTACCTGACATCGGACGGTCCGAGGAGACAGACACCCTAAAGGGTCCGTTCTTATGACCTCACCCCAACAGTAAAGGAAGAGGTCCCCTAGAAGGACTGGGTCCCTAGTTTGGGTGCAGAGGACGTAGCTTCCGCCTATGAAATGGTGACTCGGTGGACCCTTTGGGAATGAATTACGAAAAACTGGGTTAAGTACACAGAAGAAAGATAAGTAGTACCTGTCTGGATCAATGAGGAAATTTGAAAGTGTCGTTGAACATTGTCCAAGTCACAACTACCGACAGTTGAGACCCGACGTCTTTACATCTAAATAAAAGGATGTTGATTTTATTTTACAATTAGGTTCCCGGGAATAAATACCGATTTTTGAGATTTAGAGTTGGGTAAGTAGTGAAGGTTTAATCTAGAGTTATTATAAGTTACAAGAGATGGGTAGTGGAAGAGGGGAACCAAGATAGTAAAACCCCCGTAACGTCGTGCCACTCTTTCAGTGGGACCGTAATCTTTCCTGGAAGATCTCAGTAGGGTGGGAGACCGAGGTGACCGGAGGCGACCGAGGTGCAAGAAGGGAGACCACACACCCCCAGTACAAGACCCTAGAGGAAGAGTACAGACTGTAGGGACACAAAAACAGGTAAGAGACGTGGAATCGTGTATGGGAGACGTCGACCTTCGAGTCCCTGGGAACCGACCCAAGAGATATGATGTCGGACACCGTGACAGGAAACTTCTGACGTAGACCCCTACGGGAACGATTGTCTGACAAACCTCCGGTATAAAGAAACCCTGGTGCAAAACGACCACGGTACAACGACGTGGTGACACGACTTACCCCCCGTCCCCCGAAGAGGTTCTCCGAGGGCCCGACTGTCACGACACGATCTCCTTTACTCAATGTTCAGGAGAACTGGATCTTAAAGGGGTTTAGATAAACGCATAAACAGAGTGTAGGGTAAAGAGGGTAGTTTTCAACAAAGAGTATACCCTTCTTTCTGATCTAAGAAGAACCTACCGAAAGGACGACAGACTTTGAGAAGAGGGTTGGTAAAATTAAAAAAAAAGTCAAAGAACGAGTTCAACCTTATTTTGATGATGTAGTAGTATATAGACAGGGATAAAAAGATAAATAAATACTTTGTGTCACAATTGGTCGGAAGATTCAAGATCGTAACTATAAATGTCAAGACTATTTTGGAGAAATAAAGGGGACTTTTTTTTCTCGGACCAAGAACTTTTAGTTTTCGTGAAACCGAAAGTAGCACAACAAACAAGATACTCAAGTTACTTGATGCTTAACTGAAAAAAATTTTTTAACTTCAGACATAGATGGTAGAGGAACTTTCACACACACCCCGATATCGTTACACCATTTTCTATGACTTTTGGACGTATCAAATTATAGATGTGAAATGGGTGACGTTCTGGACGTGCCATGATATTGTCCATAGTGACATAACGGGAGGAGACGAATGGAAGTGTGGATTGGACACTCGGGGGACTCTGGTAAAGAAAGTAGTGGAGTTCTCGTTTGGGAGACCCGTTGTGTTTATTCACGAGCTCAATAGCTATTTGTTTGTAAATAGCCCGTGGGGAAGTGCAATCTGCGACCCCGTCCGTGACTCTCAGTCGTGACTAGCTTTGTCTCAGTATCGAAAGTACCTCATACGGACGGACAATCCTTCCACCTATAATTTTTTAGGTGGTGGGTCAAATAATTACTACTGACGTTGGTGACAAGAAACAATAAACGGAGAAGATCAACAATTCCCATGGTACCGCAAAGGGTCAAAGAAAAGACTTATTTGCTGTGAACTCATCTCTGCACCTTTGCTCATTTTCACTTCGTCCGTTCACTGCCAGCCTATTCTACGTCCTGTCACTCAATCCTGTGCACCGTCTCAGACTCCCGCCCTGGAACCGAGCAGACTCTGTGCGTGTCTTCCGGGTAAACGACATCCGTTTCGCCCCCCAGTAGAGGTGGTAGTAGACTACTCCCCTATTCCCGGTCTCGTCCGTAAAATTGCAAATAACTCATTTATTTGCTTACTCGAGTCTCGTCAGACTTTGAAATCGAAGACGAGGTCCAATTTCTTTTTTTTTTTTCCAACGAACCTAAGACATCAATAGTACTGTGACTGACAATACTAATCTCTCAACCTGAAACTTCTTTCGACTCACGACTTCTTAACTACGAAAACTTGACACCACAACCTCTTCTGAGAACTCTCAGGGAACCTGACGTTCCTCTAGGTTGGTCAGGTAAGATTTCCTCTAGTCGGGACCCTCAAGAAACCTTCCTTACTACGATTTCGACTTTGAGGTCATGAAACCGGTGGAGTACGCTTCTCAACTGAGTAACCTTTTCTGAGACTACGACCCTCCCTAACCCCCGTCCTCCTCTTCCCCTGTTGTCTCCTACTCTACCGACCTACCGTAGTGACTGAGCTACCTGTACTGAAACTCACTTGAGGCCCTCAACCACTACCTGTCCCTCCGGACCACACGACGTTAAGTACCCCAGTGTTTCTCAGTCTGTGCTGACTCGCTGACTTGACTTGACTTAGTATTTTGTAGTCGACTTACCTGAAGGGACCACCGAGTCTACCATTTCACAGAAAGATGTTACGATCTCTGGACCCAAGCTAGGGACCTAACCCTTCTAAGGGACCTCTTCCTTTACGGTTGGGTGAGGTCATGACAACGGATCTTTAAGGGTACCTACCCCCTCTGACCACAGGTACCCCAGCGTTTCTCAGCCTGTGCTGACTCACTGAAGTGAAGTGAAGTGAAGTTAACATTTTGTTTAACCTCTAGTCCTGTTTTAGCATCGGCTACCTTTACAGGTCGAGGAACTGATGTTGAAGGACGGTCAAAGTAGAGCCGTTGCCGGAGAAGGCTCGGTTCGACTGTACCTTTGAGAGTCGGAAAGGTGGACCACCACAGGTCGACGCACTTCTTTACGAACTCTTCGTTTGGCAACTTGTGACGTAGGGGACAGTTTCCCGTCGTTCCGGAGG
The DNA here is from genome assembly GCA_006410555.1 of Capra ibex. Taxonomy (NCBI): domain Eukaryota; kingdom Metazoa; phylum Chordata; class Mammalia; order Artiodactyla; family Bovidae; genus Capra; species Capra ibex. The sequence continues at coordinate 60,520,140 of SJYO01045292.1, forward strand.
TGACTCTCCTCCCCTATCACCGACTGCGGGGCCTACCCGTCTTCGACTATCGGGAGCCTAGGAGGGAGTAGGTACTCTCGACCTTGTCTTCCCTTTAGGTCCTCCAAGTCCTCGACTACCTCTTGGTCTTATTTGTGCTCGTCCCAACTGAGTCCAGGACATCCACGACCCGACTCTCCATCTTAAAGTCCTCCTAGTTGAGTCACTAGTGGCGAAACTCAATCGTTGGGTTTCTACAGTTCCCTTCGAGCCTCCTGTGGGACGCCCAGACCAAACACCGTTAGTCGGTCAACCTTGTCGCTAAAACGGGAGTGAGATGATAGACTACCGAGATTATTTTCAGTCTACCCTCTCGATTAGTCTGGCAAGGGAACCGGACCTGGGGAAATTTAGTCTCTCCAGATAAAACCGAGAGGTACAATTCATCTGGGTCTCTGGACTGTAAAGCACAAATAAACTTTACTATTTGAATTAGTACTCGCTTTACAATTCTCTACTGTCTTGACCGGCGTCATTCCAGTGTAGCGTAGGGACGGTTTGTATTGTGTTTGAGAGCGGAAGTGGCCCACGGTCAGGGACGGTGTCCCCCGGACTCCGCGACCGTTTACCCCTGGCCTCAGACAGATACACTATTAATTAGGTGCCGCGAGCCTTTTCTGACGGTTTAGACGGTATACCACCAAAATACTGGACCTGACGACAATAGAGACCTCTCTCGATTGTAGTATTAGAGTAAATGAACAATAGACACTAAGTTTGAACATGAAAATGTCCCATTTTACATTCGTACCACTCCTCTGGACCCCACGGTCTTGGGACTCTACGCGAATGACTTGAAGATCTCGTTTCCCACGCCCTCCTCCGCGTCTCGAGAGTGGGCTCGCGGACGGACAGAGGGCTCGAGTGTTCCGGACTCGGAGCACTTCTGAAGACTGCACAAAAAAATTTAACATACAAGTAAAAATAACTAAGTAAAACCGGCATGCCCCAGAAACAACGACGGACGCGCAGAGATCAACACCTCCCACCCCATCTATACCACGAGCCTGCAGAGGGACGCCCCGGAAGGGGACAACGTCTCGCGCCCGAGACCCACGGGTCCAAAGCCCTCGACCCCAAGGACCCGAGATCTCGTGTCGGAGTTGTGACACCGTGTGCCTGAATCAACGAGGCGTCGTGCTCCCTAGAAGGACCTGGTCCCTGACTGGGGCACAGAGGACGCAGCCGTCCGCTTAAGAAATGGTCCCGAGAGTCTCTTCGGGACTGCACAAAATATTCCTGAGATGGTATCTACACAATTACTATCTTTGGGGACGGGATTCTTAAGTTCTCTCTGACGGGGGATCTTTGAGTTACCCTAGTGTAAAGGGGGAGAAGTCATAAAGAGACCTCGTTTGTCCGGTCCAAAGACCTGGGACAAAAAGGTACCACTGTAGACCAAACCCACCACTTCAGTGAATATCCTGAAGGTCACCAAGAAAATCTGAAACTACTTTAGAACTTTCTTAAAATAATTCTTCATTTGGAACTTTCATTAGGTATTGGCGGTTTGCTGTGCAACGCTTTGAGTTCCGAGGACCTTTTCTCCCCGACACCCGACAAGGATTTGGGTACACGAGACACCGGCAGAAGAGAAGAGAGGACAAGTACCTTCTGAGAGGTCCTACTCCGATCCTGTCTACAGGCCGGTGGTCGAGTTTAAACATTCTTTGTATCGGAGAGGACACAAGAGGTTCAGTTGAATTAAAGATGACACTCGGAACACCATCTTGACGACAAACCTCTAAAGGTCGACGAGGGATTATAGATAATGAGGGAAAGAAGTAAACACGGTTTATAGGTCGAAACAAGTCTCACTATCACTCGGGTCGACTTTTCGTTGTAAGGTGTCAGTGTGCACTTCCGTCGTCGTCAGTGCATTATTAACACCAGTTACTCTACTTCCACTTTCACCGATACACCTTCGATTTTTACCCTATAGATTGACAAGAAACGGAAAGAGGAGAAGGAGAAGAAAAAGAAAGAGACCTTACGACTACGTTACCGACCTAGAGATCGTCAATATAACCTGAGGGTTCCTCGAACTTCGACCTTTGGAGTAGATTCTTACCTTTTTGTCTCTTTTCCTCAGACTCGAGGACCCCTATATAACTTAGGTGGTATGATCAGGGGCTTACGGATGGTTGTCTGTAACGAACGCACTCCCTATTTATGAAGAAATAGAGTAATGCAGTAACAACAACACTGAAAGATAAAATATGAAACCCTGGATTAAATATTCACTAAGTTCAGGGATAGTCCATTTTACTACTTTTATTGGTAAAGTTAAGTCCCAAGAGGAAAGAAAGAGTCCTAAAAAAGATTCAAAGTCTTTTAACGTCTCCTTAGTCTACATACTATCCACACACTATCCCACTCCCTATCCGACTATCCCACACCCTATCCCACACCCTAGACCAGAAACAAGAGTAAGAGATAAGCTCACAAGGGTAAAGAGAAACGACAGTAGACCGAGAACCAACGATCGGAACGTCTAATATGGAACAAGACTGGTGTCATACCGAAAATAAATGAATGAAAACAGAGAACCATGGTGTAGATGGGACCCAACATGTTCTTGTGAGGTGATGAGGGTTTGGAAAGAAAAAATACATTGGGATAAATAAACGAATGAAGACCGACAGGACCGAGAAACACCGACACACCCCCGGAAGAGATCAACGGTACTAGACCCTGGTGAGAACAACGACGCGAACCGGAAGAGTACCACCACCGAAGAGAACAACGTCTCTTGTTCGAGCTTTAGCATCCGAGTCGTCAGCACCGCGAGCCCGCATCGACGAGGTGTCGCACATCCTAGGAGGGTCTGGTCTCTAGCTCGGACACAGGGGACGTAACCGTCCGCCTGAGGGTAGGTGACGTGGTGGTCTCTTCAGGGGTTTGGCAAGGACAAACTTCCTTTTAAAGTATGTTAACGGAGTCTGGGTTTAGTTTCTATTAAAAGGAGACGCATTTCACTTCGTAGTCTTAATCTCCTAAGGTATTAGGGTGGTACAACTACGCCTGAACATGGACGGTAGCGACGCCATCGGGTCCAGGATACATCCGTCGACATTCGAACGTAGATCGGATTAAGCAATGATATAAAATCTAGTAACGTGTAAAATCATGGAATACTAACGGTTACTAATCGAACGTTGGGTGACGTGTTGTCTGACATCATGCGGGTACATATCTTCACGGCACTAACTAGTAACGACGTTTCTACAAGAACGCCACCGGATCACTAGTCGGGGAACCCCGACGGAGTGGTAAGATTGTCCTCTCCGATCTCTTGGGGAGAAGGTTACGTAGTTTTTCAGTCTCCGACCCTCCCAGACGGTTGGGGTATCAGTGAAACATTTCACAAGCCCTCTTCTTCGCAAATGTGGGGTTCTCTAAAAGTCCGGGCCTTCAACGACAAAGAAGAAAACATTTAAATGTATGCACGCGTGAAGTCTAGATAAAAACTCTTGTTTCTTGTTCTTTATCCTCTTACATCGATCAATATCCGTAATATGTGTGTGTGTGTGTGTATAGATATGTACATCGAAATATTTACATGTATCTGTATGTTTGTATATCTGTATATAAATTTAAATACAGAACCATACTACTGTAATATCTGTATATATGTAACGGTAAATGTCAGGGAAGAATACAGGTCGTCGAGGAAAAGGTTTTATATTCAGCTTCAGTTTGACTATATGTCACTTTACATTTCTAGAATTCACATATTAGGGTACTCGCAACAAGTCACATATGGGAGTACACTGGAGCAAATTCTGTCTCTTATAGAGGTGTAGAGATCTTTTAAGAGACCACTACATAATTTATCTACCAAGTCTTCGGAATTTTTTACACACACGCGGATGTCGGGAATCCTACCTGTTACAGGGTAACAACTGTTCCTGAACACAGTCCGTCCAGACCCGTCCTCCAGTCCCTCACACTGAGTGCCCCTCGAGAGTCTGGGACTGGGAACAGGGTAACTGGAAAACACACCAGTAAGAATAGTGTTTTAGTGTAGTCCGACAAAAGGTATCTCTATAAGACTAGTACACCTGATCTAGTCCTCTGGATGTTATTTAGTGGGAGTAACAGGGAACCGCAAAACTTTTGACTACTTTGACGTCCAAGCACCAGGAATGAAACATACGTTTACTACTTAATATCTACCCTTTATCCTTTTTCTTCCAAAAGGGACCAAACGGTCAAACTTCGTTTCACCTAATCTCTTTCTTGAGACGATGAGAATTGATAAATAACACTGTAACGAATCTTTTTAAGTTTGGGGTTTCTGAGGCCTAGAGGTCCCTGTAACAATCGGAAGACGTCCTTAATAATTTTACATGTCTTTACATCCGAGGAGTGAAATATTATTAATTAGTCTCAGACAACTAATTATTTCGAGTAAAAAATCAGAGTTACTAAGGCTCATAGTATGTTTCCTGTCACAGGAACAGTAAAACTAATTCTTTGGTCTGAAACGTCACCTTTCTTCATGTCCTTGGCAGGCGAGGGGAGGCAGAGGGGTATTTTATTTATAACCTACTCTTATAATTGAGCAATTGGAACTGTTGTTAAACATTAAAAGTATTCCCCCCTTTTTGAGCGTATAAGTCGTTTATTTAGCGACGACCCTAAAGTCCTTTTGTTTAACCTCTCTTACTTCTTACGATGGTATACTTAAGACAGTAAAAATACCCGGTCCCACTAATTAAACAAACAAATCCAGGGAGTTAATTCCGGTGTTTATCACCTTCCACAGCCCTCGTTCAATCGACAATGTAGACCACACCTTGTCAGTTGACGCTCACTCCTTCTTTCCAGTATACCCCTTCGCTTGTTGAACCGGGGGTTAGGACTCAGAATTATGGGATGGTCTCGGTGCAATGGACCCCAATCGGCGACTTCGACATTAAAGTGAGATAATTATCAAACTTCGAACAAAATTGTCTATTGGGGAAAGTGACCCGTTGTTGCGCCCTTTTAGTAATCCGCCTTAATCGTCGTGGTAGGTGTCGAAAAGGTCCCAATAGATTAATAAAACTTGAGTTAAATTGGTCCTTATCTCTATTTTATTTATTGGGTACTTGATAAATGGAACGGTCAATCTTCCGAAGAAAACAGGTAATTTTCTTTCTTTCTTTTCTCTTTAGTTTTCTTGACCTCCTGTTCGTTTCGGGACAAAAGAATTAAAAGTAGGACCTCTGGGTTCTAGATAAAGAAGGGAGACCACCGACCAGTGTGAGGACGGGGGCCCTACAGAGAACGACCACCACTCACCAGTGTGAGGGACGGGGACCCTACAGAGAACGACCACCACTCACCAGTGTGAGGGACGGGGACCCTACAGAGAACGACCACCACCACCAGTGTGAGGGACGGGGACCTTACAGAGAACAACCACCACCACCAGTGTGAGGGACGGGGGCCCTACAGAGAACGACCACCTCTCACCAGTGTGAGGGACGGGGACCCTACAGAGAAGAACCCACACTCAGAATACACACACAAATCGGATGACAAAAGAGGGTCGAGTGAACCGAATTTCGAATGACGGATCTCTGAAACCTATTAGGTGTAAAAACAAACACTCCAAACAAACAGGAGTAAGGGAGACCTCCCATAACTCCTAAATTATACCAATAAAAATTAAAATGAAATGGTAACTCAAAAACGCCCTCTCTGTCCTCAATCATACAAACACCGTAGCAACCTCCAAAAGACGTCGTGGAACGACATTACGGGTAGGACCGAAACGATAAAAGATCGTTGTTCTAGACCCAGTTCAAAAAAAAAAAAAAAGGAAAAATAGAACTTCTCGGATAAAGGACAAAACATTTTTACCCTAATCTCTATTATAAATGTAATCCACCAACTACAATCCTACTTTACTTTGTGTAGTGTGATAGACCGCGTATCAATTCATAAGTTTTTTACAATCGTCACTATTGTTACTACTTCTACCTACACAAACGTTTGTCTCTGATTTTTCTTTACTTCTTTGTAACCCGTTAATTACCTGAATCAGACAGCCTGTTAACCTTCTTATAGTTCTTACCTCTACTCGTTTGACCGAAACGTAATAGCCTCCGTCTTATTTTGTCTCATCACCACCTTTGACCACACATTCACACCTTTACTTCACCTTTCTGCTTTCTCAAGTACGTGATTTTAGAAGAAAGGTCAATGAACCTCCTTTTCCGTTTTTCTATATTGTACTTCATACTTGAGGGGTCCAACCAACCACGGGTTTTGCGATGACCTCTTTATCGAGGTCTTTCTTACTGCTCCGACTCGGTTTCGTTTTTGTTACGGGTCGACACCTACACTGACCACTACCTTCATTTCAGGTTACGACATTTCTTGTTATGATGTATCCTTGGACTTTACAATCCAGGCACTCAGTTCCATTCACCCTTCACCAGTTTGTCCTCTACCGTTCCCACTTGTAGTCGTAAGATCCTTAGTCACTTAATTTTACCAGGTCTTACCCACTTAAATTGAGCCTCCTGGTAATATAGATACTGACACCCGTTCTTAGGGAATCTTCTTTACCTCATCGGGAGTATCAGTTGTCTCCTCAGACCTTACGTCATGAACCCAAGTCAGAGTTTTTACGGTCTTACTAGAGACAAGTAAAGGTTCCGTTTGGTAAGTCATAGTGTCATTAGGTTCAGATACAGGGCTGGTGATTACGACTTCTTCGACTTTGACTTACCAAGATACCCATATATCTTCTGGAAGATCTTGACTGTTGTTTTTGTTTTACAGGAGAAGTAGTATCCCCTGACCTTACTTTTCATCCTTCGGTTCTCTATGGACCTCATTGTCCGTTCAACCGGACCCTCATGTTTTACTTCGTCCTGTTTCCGGTTGTCTTAAAACGGTTCTCTTACGTGACCAGTATCGTTTGTGGGAGAAGATTGTTGTGCTCTCTATTGAGATATGTACCTGTAGTGGTCTACCAGTTATGACTTTAGTCTAACTAATATAAGAAACGTCAACTTCTACCTCTTGGAGATGTGTCAATCGTTTTTGTTCTGGTCTTCGACTGACACCTAGTCTAGTACTTGAGGAATAACGGTTTAAGTCTGCATTTAACTTTTTTCATCCCTTTAGGTGATCTGGTAAGTTTAGTTTAAACTGGATTTAGTTTAGGTAATGCTAATATGTCACCTTCACTGTTTATCTAAATCCCCAATCTAGACTACCTGTCTCGTGGATTTCTTGATACCAGTCTCCAAGTATTGTAACATGTCCTCCACCACTAGTTTTGGCAGGTCTTCCCTCTTTTTACGTTTTTCTGTTTTACCAACAGTCTCCTCCGGAATGTTTATCGACTCTTTTCTGCGCTTCACTTTCCGTATCCTCTTTTCCTTTCTATATAGGTAGACTTACGTCCCAAGACCTCTTATCGTTCCTCTTTATTCTTTCGGAAGGATTCATACGTCTCTTTATCTCCTTTTGATATCTTACCCTTTCTGATCTCTAGAGAAGTTCTTTTAAGCTCTATGATTCCCTCGTAAAGTACGTGGTACCCGTGTTATTTCCTGTCTTTACCATACCTGGATTGTCTTCTACTTCTATAATTCTTCTCTACCGTTCTTATGTTTCTTCCTCATATGTTTTTTCTAGAAGTGTTGGGTCTATTGTGTCACCACACTAGTGAGTGGATCTCGGTCTGTAGGACCTTACACTTCAGTTCACCCGGAATCCTTCGTAGTGATGCTTGTTTCAATCACCTCCACTACCTTAAGGTCGACTCGATAAAGCTTAGGACTTTCTACTACGACACTTTCACGACGTGAGTTATACGGTCGTTTAAATCTTTTGAGTCGTCACAGCTGTCCTGACCTTCTCCAGCCAAGAGTAAGGTCAGGGTTTCTTTCCGTTACGGTTTCTACGAGTTTGATGGCGTGTTAACGTGAGTAGAGTGTGCGATCGTTTCATTACGAGTTTTAAGAGGTTCGGTCCGAAGTTGTCATGTACTTGACACTTTAAGGTCTACAAGTTCGACCTAAATCTTTTCCGTCCCCTTGGTCTCTAGTTTAACGTTTTTAGGTAACCTAGTACCTTTTTCGTTCTCTCAAGGTCTTTTTGTAGATGAAGAAGAAATAACTGATACGGTTTCGGAAACTGACACGCCTAGTGTTTTTTGACACCTTTTAAGAATTTCACTACCCTTATGGTCTGGTGGAATGAATGGAGAACTCTGGACATAAGTCCAGTCCTTCGTTGTCAATCTTGACCTGTACCTTGTTGCCTGAACAAGGTTTATCCCTTTCCTCATACAGTTCCGACATATGACAGTGGGACGAATAAATTGAACATACGTCTCTGTAGTACTCTTTGCGACCTGACCTACTTCGTGTTCGACCTTAGTTCTAACGGCCCTCTTTATTGTTATTGGAGTCTATACGTCTACTGTGGTGGGAATACCATCTTTCGCTTCTCCTTGAATTCTCGGAGAACTACTGTCACTTACTCCTTTCACTTTTTCGACCAAATTTTGAGTCGTAAGTTTTTTGATTCTAGTACCGTAGACCAGGGTAGTGAAGTACCCTTTATCTACGCCTTTGTCACCTTTGTCACAGTCTGAAATAAAACCCCCCGAGGTTTAAGTGACGTCTACCACTGACGTTGGTACTTTAATTTTCTGAACGGGGAACCTTCTTTTCGATACTGGTTGGATCTGTCGTATAAGTTTTCGTCTCTGTAATGAAACGGCTGTTTCCAGACAGATCTGTATCGATACCAAAAGGTCATCAGTACATATCTACACTCTCAACCTGGTATTTCTTTCGACTCGTGGTTTCTTAACTACGAAAATTTGACAACACAACCCCTTCTGAGAACTCTCAGGGAACCTGTCGTTCCTCTAGTTTGGTCAGTTAGGATTTCCTTTAGTCAGGACTGATAAGTAACCTTCCTGACTACGACTTCGAGGTTATGAAAACGGTGAACTACACTTCTCAACTGAGGAATCTTTTCTCGGACTGCGACCCTTTCTGACTTCCGACCTCCTCTTCCCCTGTCGTCTCCTACTCCACCGACCTACCGTAGTGGTTGAGTCACCTGTACTCAAACTCATTTAAGGTCTTCAACCACTACCTGTCCCTTCGGACCCTCCGGACCACACGACGTCAGATACCCCAGCGTTTCCCAGTCTGTGTTGACTCGCTGACTTGACTTGAATGAGAATTGCCGGAAATCCACAGAAGCCAACCTCAACCTCTTACCCAAATAAGTAACATATTAACAACAAATTCTAGTTTATTAGACTTCTAATTTTATGTGTCGGGTTTAATATTTTATTTATAGGCACTCAGGGGTAACTATATTTTCCTTATTTGCTTATACATCCCTCTTATCTGTTTATAAGGTACACTTTCTTAATATTTCCGAAATATGTCTATAAGACGAGAACTTCTCAACCTTGAATTGAGGAAACTCACATCCCACCCATATCATTGTAGGAAGGTTTCTAATAGCACACCTTTTCCCCTTCTTTCTTTTCGAAATGTCACCTTTGTAGAGTCGGTCCACGGGGTCCCACTAAGACTGTCACTACTCTACACACCTACCACACTCGGGAACTACGGTACACTACCTTTACCGTCAAATGAAGAGACTCCAGGGAAGGGCTTGAAGTAGTGGGGTCAGATAAGTGCTCTTCTTGTAGTCCGCTTCGAGTCAACCCCTTGTAAGATGTTTTATAGACTGGTCAGGAGGAATTTTGACAGTTCCAGTAATTTTTTAGTCCTGCAGACTCATTAATAGTGTTAGTTCTCCTCGAGTTCCCCTGAACTACTGACTCACACTGCACCATAAAACCTACCTCAGGACCCTGTCTTTTACCTGTTATCCCTTTTTAATCCCTCTTGACTCTTTTTCATACTTGAACTGAATTGTTATCACCAATTCAACCGAGTAATTAATATTGTTTGTGTGTGGTGTGGTTCCCTTCTACACTCGGACCGAAACCCCACTTACTCTCGTGAGGCATGACACAGACGTCAGAAAGACATTCAACTTCACTTCGGTTCACTTCAGCGAATCGGCACAGACTAAGAAACGTTGGGGTACCTGACATCGGATGGTGCGAGGAGACAGGTACCCTAAGACATTCACCTTTTGAATAAGATTTTATTTTTGCTCGTCTGTTATCGTTAAGAAATATCCCTCACTCCTCACCCTAAGTCCTAACTTTACTCGTAATACACTAATCGTAAATCCTTCCTTCCTTCTCAGGACAAAGACTTTCCTCTAGTCTTTATAGTCGTAAAGTGTTGTCGTCTACCGTTAAGCCGAAAGACGACGACTTTGTCTCCACTCGAACCCCTTACAAGAGTTTACGGCATTCCCTCTGGAAGGATGGCACAACTGTTTAAGATCCGAAGGTTGGCCTCGGAAGATTACGGAGAGAAGGAAGAGGAGAAGGAGAAGGGAACTCCGTTAAACGAATTTAAGAGAAACTTTTGTCGTGAAAAGAAGACACCAAGTCCCTTGCCAACACTGTAAAACCACTCTGTCAAGTACACTTCGAGAATCCTATCGCAGATCGACGGTTGACGCACTATTTGCATTCAAAAGCAACCAAGGTGAAGAAGGGAATTGTTGTATGAAGTCTACTATAAATCTTATGATACGGAAACAATTTAGTAGAAAATTAACAATTTTTCAATTCTCATAAAAGTGAAAAAAAAACCTAGTTATACACAGAAACCAATTACCCATAATTCTTTCGAAGAGACTATTGAAGGAAACCTATTTGATGGTCTTTACCCTAATAATATTTCAGTTTCCTATACTTACTGAAATTCGGATAACACTTTAGCGAAAGTCTATTTCTTATTCGATGAAGTGTGAGAGTGTCCATTATGTTCTACGACAGGAAACCACCACAGACATACGAAACAAGAAAAAGGGGGCATACGGTTTTTAGGAAAAGATATAAATTCTTTTGGGGAGTCAAAACTTCATCTCCGACAGGGGCGGGTGGGTTGGGGGGTGGGGTGTTATCGACGACTTTTCAGTGTACAAGTCAAGACGTACGACAGGACTTTACCTCTACGGAAGATCCAAGAAGGTTACTCTACGGGTCCGAACGGGTCTTAAATCTTCCTTCCACCACCACGTTTCTTCGACCCCCGACGTCCCCGTAGGGGGACCGTAGACACCCAAGACTCGAGGTCTAGTCCAAGGATCCCCTCGTTCACCGTCCAAGGCTCCGTCGTCAGTTCAAGTGCGCTGTGACTGACCGGCACCCGTCGTAGATTCCGGCGCGTTTAAGAGAAACAGTAGACCCCGGAACGTTTACCGAAGATTGGGACCTAAATTAAAAGGTCGAAAGGGTCTTTACGACACACGGAGTCATTGTAACATTGTTTAATGGAAGAACGATTTTAGTCGGATTTATCCAGTGACGAACGTTCCTTCCGGGGAGTACAAATGTATATAGTAAAATGGTAGAGGTCGTCGTGACTCATCATTTTATCCAAAGTAGAGACAAGTATAAGATCCACGTTTAAACCATAAGGAAACAAAATTACTAGCGATAATTCAGACTCTTACAAAAATATACAAATGAACAGTTGACCTAAAATGAGAGATGGGAAGAGGGGTATCTTATACGAGGTGAAAGGAGGAGCAGACGTTTCGATCTCTTAGAGTCTTTTTCCTGCTCGTGCCTACTGTCTAACACCGAGAAGTTGTCCCTCACAATAAAAAAGGATGGGGAAAGGACATAAAAGTAAAAAAGAATTATCTTTCTCATCTGTCGTAAAGAATATATTAACCACAAGATTCCCGAAAGATACGCTATAAAGTTTATTAGGACGTTTTTAGGTGACTCTATCCATGACAGTGACAAGGGTAAAGGACCTACCCTCTTGACTCGGTCTCTCTCCAATACTTGAGGACAGTCCAACGGGTGGGTCGTCCTTCTAACATTGGGTGCGTCGGACTAATGTCTCCGTCCGTAGAAAGGGTAAAGTGATCCGATATATAATAAGGATACGACTAATTTTTAATAGTCGATGGTATTTTGGGATTCTTCTTACCGGCATACTCGTCTAGTACCTTTAGTGATTGTTTAGTAACGGGCTTGGACAGACGACGACCTCCAACAAAATTGTATAGATAACGGTTTCCTAAAGTCGAAGACGTAAAATCAACTTTAACCTCCGAAAGACCTCTAGTTACCTTAGACGTTGAAAAAGACACATAGGGACGCGATCGAATAATTTTGCTCCGTCACCCCTTTTGCGACCGCCTCCGTCAGTAAGTAAATGCCGTCCAAAGTAACTGATTACGGTCACTGTCAAAAACAAGACGAAAACAAAGAGTTTCACGATTATCGTTCTAAGACAGGGACGCTAGGATAATGGCCACCGTTTCCTTGCATTAGTCCGTCATGGACGTCCTATTCAGTTTTCTAATTTAATTCAACCCTAAACTTAGGGGTGATTTGTGTCTTAGTTCGTTTCTAATCTAAAGACCTGGGGTCAGAGTCTTACCGAAAGTTCCCAAAGAGAATTTCTTGTTGTTTTTATATAGCAATAAGTGAAACTGGTGACCGTCCATCTTTCCTTTACGTCTGTTTGTCCCTACTTCCTCTCTTCCTTGGGGTCGTTGTGACTCGGGGCAAGAAGGACACAAGGGCTTCATCTCCGTGACGCTGAAAAACGTCTGAGAGAAGTGAAGGAGTGACCGCGTCCTTCTCGGGGCTCGACTTAAGTGTCAACCGGGGTACTTCCTAATGTGTACCTTCCTACGCATAAAGACGAGGATCTTAGGACCGCCAGAGTAGAGGTAGGCGACGAGACGAAGACTTATCCTCCAGTTTAATCGTGTTCCGAGGTAAACCAAACTTTCTCGATGACTCTCCTTTAAAAAAAATTCGACGTTAAATTCCATTAATAACCGTACCTTCTACACTTTTGAGTTTCACAACCTTCCCTCCTCTCCCTAAAGGGAGGAACAGAAAGGAAAGAGTGCAAGACGCAAACAACCGTCAGAACGAGAAGGCTTACACGACGTGCGAATGGAAACAATTCGTCTGGTCCAGTAGACGTCGACTCATAACTGTCACTAAGAATGGTAACGTCTTCCCACACGTACGAGGACTGAAAGAGGACCTATAGTGAAAGTAGTTCTCGAGACACGAAGGACTTCTGTAGGGTTGAAGTTTGGTGGAATATGCCAAGAAGGTCTCTACAGTGAAAAGAATACCAGGAAAGGCCCGAAGGGACCACCACGATCACTATTTCTTGGACCGACGGTCACGTCCTTTGCATTCTCTGGGTCTAAACTAGGGACCCAGCGCTTCTACGGGACCTCCTCCCGTACCGTTGGGGGGGGGGGGTCATAAGAAGGGACCTCTTCGGATACCTGTCTCTTCTGACATACCGATGTCAGGTGTCCCAGTGTGTCTCAGGTGTTGACTTCACTGAACCGTCGTGTGTGTGTACCAGTAAAAATATTTCTTCGTCTTCAAATTCGAGTCATTTATAGTCTCTTGTTCTTTTGGCGTGGCTTCTCTTCCATGGTTAACCACCGAGTCTTTCAAGTGTCTAAAGGCGTGTAGCCATTAGGAGCTTTGGTGAAAACTTAGACTTTTCGTGTTCTCGGAAAGATGACACATTATACATCTTAACTTATTATGGTTGATAACATGCTTATTGACTGAAAATATTTAGTAACTGACGTACAACCTATGAGAGGAGTTCACGGACGTACATAATTGAGTAAGTTAAGATTATTGTCGAGATACTCCAAGTTAATAATCTACTCCGGGACCCTTACCTGTGCCTCTCTACTGAACAGGTCTGAGTAGGGTGACCGTTCGTCATCGCGTCCCCAGGTGTGGGGTCTCCAACACGAAGATAACCGATGTGTCTCGATGAAGGCGTTTCCAACGATTTTGGGTCCAATAGGACATAAAAGAGTAAAAGATGGGAACATAGTATAACTGTTGAAGTCTGTCTGTCTGTCTGTCTGTCTGTCAAAGGAGGAGTCGTCATCGTCAAGTGTAGGGAAATAATCTCAGCTTAGACGACCACGACCACCGGTCATACGGAAAAGCAGACGAGTCTAAGAAGTGATTCTGGTCGCAAACCTCGTGACAAGAGGACGGAAACTAATGTCCCAATCTCCCTGCCGGTTGGTTTGAAGGATGGTGGAGAACCGGTTGCCTACCCGTCCACTGGGTTCAATTTGACTTACAGGAACGTTAAATGTAGATTTTTATCAGACGACGACGACGTCGACGACTCAACGAAGTCAGCACAGGCTGAGACACACTGGGGTCTCTGCCGTCGGGTGGTCCGAGGGGGGCAGGGACCCTAAGAGGTCCGTTCTTGTGACCTCACCCCACGGTAACAGAAGAGGTTACGTACTTTCACTTGTCACTTTCACTTCAGCGAGTCAGCACAGACTGAGAATCGCTGGGGTACCTGACGTCGGATGGTCCGAGGAGGTAGGTACCCTAAAAGGTCCGTTCTCATGACCTCACCCACGGTAACGGAAGAGTCGCTTTATCAAATAGAACGGATAGAACGGGATAAGTAGTCAAAACAGAGACGTCCAAGTACCTCGTCAGGACCAAGGATATGAAAGACTCTAGATTAAAATTCGAAAGGAAAACTAAAACACCGGATCACATATGAGAACGTTATTCGAGAGAGAGAGAGAGAGAAAACCCCCTATTTACATCGGTTTTATCTGAAAACAATCGTCGGTTTCTTAGAATTGTCTATATGGATAGTTCTATCTGTTCATAATTTCGTTTTTTCCTGTAAAGGGGTGTCCTCAGGAAGAGTATATCAGAACTTTAATTTATGTTACCACTTCTCAATAAATGACTCACGAGTAACATACGTCCGTGACACACTTTAAGTAATACACGTAAGAGATGTCTTCTCCTATGACCGAAAGTCCTTACTTTACGGTGTGTGTTTTTTTCTATCTGCAACAACCTTCTAGAGTTTTTTTGTGTTTTTTTCTGGAAGTCGGGACCCTTCGGAAAATCCCTACCACCCAGTACCAGTAGACTGAGTCTTACTTCTGACTAGCTTTACTTACGAACGTGTGGGGAACATTAAATGGTTCCCGAAAGGACATGTTCGAGAGCAAAACAGACTCACTCTGTGTGACGTCCACCCATAAGGCTGGTGGACGGTTCTCGTGCGCAGGGAGGGGTGGGGCGAAACCAGAGGAAGGAGAGTAGTGAGTCCGGAGTAAGTTTACAGTGGAGGAGCCTCTCCGGTAGGACTGTAAAAATACATGTCACAAGTTGAGAGACGTCCGTACCTGGGAGGGGAAGTGCCACGGGGACTGAGAATGTCGACGGTCTTTACTATAAGGACACCAAAGAACCCATAATACAGTGGGGTAGTCTTACGTTTAGGGACACTGATAGAGCACGTGGAATCGTAAGAGTCGTGTAAGACAAAGACTGTGTCTCGTCTACGAATGCTTGTAAATGAGTTGCGTATTTATTTTCTTACGTACAAATATTAAGCAGAGGTAAATGTTGAGACCTGGGTGACCGACACAGTACCACTGATTCAATGAAGTGGAACCCTTCTAAGACAAAAAAGTAGACAATTTACCCTTGTCACTCTCATGAAGGACGGTGTAACCAACATTCTGAATTCACTTCCCTATTTTACGAAGTACAGACCAATGTCATTGACATATCCTTAGCCTCTTCCGTTACCGTGAGGTGAGGTCATGAGAACGGACCTTTTAGGGTACCTACCTCCTCGGACCACCCGACGTCAGGTACCCCAGCGTTTCTTAGTCTGTGCTGACTCACTGAAGTGAAAGTGAAAAGTGAAAGTACGTAACCTCTTCCTTTACCGTTGGGTGAGGTCATAAGAACGGACCTCTTAGAGTCCCTGACCCCTCAGATCACCCGACGGTAGAGACCCCAGCGTGTCTCAGCCTGTGCTGGCTTCACTGAATCGTCGTCGTCGTCGTCGTCGTCGCCTTACCAGGGGATTTCTTGGTGACCCAAGACAAAGGTCTTCCCTTTCTTACCTTCTGACTCGTCTGTGTCGGTCGTTGGTCGAGGGACTCCGTCGGGATCCGCTGCCGAGACTTCTCCTACCGGTTACTGTCTTCGTTCACACTAGTCTCGCTAGTCTACCGAATACGTTCCAAGGAGTAGATCTTTACTCAACTGGTCGACAGGGCCAAGTGGACGTACAAGTAACGACTCCGACTTCTCCAAGGCCCGTTTGACCTTACTCGGAACAGGTCTTTCGTGACAATCTTGATACGAAGCTGAGACCACGACAGAAAAGAAGAAAGAGACTGTGAACACGGGGTTAGTAAGTGGTACGAAAAGGACTCGTGAAAGGTGTCGGACCTTGATTTGATCATCACCCCTAAGTGTCTATTTTTTGACTCCTAGAAGACAATTCCTCCCTGTGTGTCTTTCATTCTTCCGTCATTCTCATCCAGATTACGTCATCCAGGCAGCGTTATACGTCGACACAGCCCTTCCCCGGGTTCGGACTATGTCTGACACACGCTCCACGCCGTACTTTTGGTAAGGGTCTCCTGTAAGACCGTAGTCAAAACTTTCTCTTTATCTCAGTTCAAGTACTGAGGACTAAGGTTCATTTACTAGAAAGGTAATGCGACTTGAGATTTCACACCCAATGTAGTTGTCTTCGTACCTTTCTGTGAGCCAAGGGTCCTCACTGTAGGAGAACTGACTGTCGAATTGTATACGTTATCCTTATCCCCCCGCGTCTACGCCTGTATCGACGTGTCCGCGCGCACACAGGCAGACTCAGAATCCTCTGATGACAGACTGACAGACTAGAAAGGGCCCTTTTTGTTGTTTACAGAAACGCTTAAAACCAGGACGAACGGAGAACAGCTCGGAGAGTGGAGGGGTGCAGGTGTATCGTACTTCGTGGGTGTGGCGTCCCCGAGTCTTCGACAGGCCGACGGTTCCCGGTAGGGGCGGAACGAGAACCGAGGAGAGGCTCTCGTCTACTTCCTACCGAGAGTTCTGTCGGGGGTTTATAGTTGAATCGGACCTTGTTTGTGTCGTCACGCATGTGTGTGTGTGCGTGTGTATACGCACGTGAGACACTTTTAACAAGATCTGTGGGACGACAAAGTTTCTCTGACATGGATTTCCTCCTAAGCTCAACTCCTTTTTGGTTTCGTAAAACAAAGTATTTATCTTGACCACACCCTCAACTAACAAAAGAGAGGAGCCCCTATTTGTAAAATTAAATTATTGTCAGTCTTTCGTGGATTTACAAGAACTCCTTTTTTTATACCACAAGGATCCTTCCGTTGTAGATAAGTGAACGACTTATAAACCTTACTCCGTAAAGTCGTGTCACAATGGGCTTTTATGGGTGGGTGTAAAAGACACATCTTGAAATGATTATTTTTATTGATACCAACAGTGAAGAACCCTCTAGAAATACACACCGTGCATACAATAGACTGAATAAGGGGTTCCAGTTTGGATACTCAACCTCTAGTAATATTTGGGGTAAAACGTCTGACTAGTTGTCTCCGACTCTTCAGTCAGTTGAACGTTCATCGCCTGTCTCGCCCTCAAGTTTGAGTCCTGACAGCTTAAAGTTTCAATACAAACACAAGTCGTAGTAAATACTTCGTTCAGACAATCGTTACGGAAGGTTGTTTCAGTAGATTCCGCTGTGAAACTAAGTATTCTCCTCTTTCCTGACCTTTTGGCTGTCGCTCCTTACTCAAATGTGTCAAAATAATTCACTGACAGTGGTGTCGACTCCGGTGTCTGTCCTTCCACCGGCCCGGTTCTTTTACCTCGATTTACACACCCCTATTTTTTACTTGCCGATAGAAGTGTGTTTATCTTAAACCGGTATAAACTCCATCTATCGAAAAAAAAATTAACGGTCTGGAAACACTTCACAGACCAACGAAAAGACACGTATATTCACTTTATTATTTCTGTATCTTCCCGTGTTAGTCTCCACCCATTCAAGACCTGCGAAAGTAAAATAAATCTCGTCTAGACAAGAAGGAAGTAGAAGAGATGGAATCACCTCTGGGTCTCTATGAGGTAAGTTCGGTCAAAAGTATTTGGTAAGTTCAAGTTAGTTACTTGTTCCTGGAGTGGAAATAATTGTTATTATTATAACAAATTAGTGACTCAACATAGGTTGCGAAACGTTGGGACACTTGACGTCGTACGGTAAGGACAGGAAGTGGTAGAGGACCTCAAACGAGTTTGAGTACAGGTAACTCAGCTACTATGGTAGGTTGGTAGAGTAGGAGACAAGAGGGGAAGAGAAGAACAGGAGTCAGAAAGGGTCGTAGTCCCAGAAAGGGTTATTATTATTATCAAAGATTATAAATACCTCACTAATAAGATATAGTCTGAGAATAGATTTTTGGTATGTACGTAATTAATTTTAGGAATATTGTCGAGGTGCTCCTTCCAAGTTTGATGGTGTGTTGACGTGAGTAAAATGTGTAATCCTTTCATTACAAGTTTTAAGAGGTTCGATCCGAAGTTATGATTCACTTGAATCTTGAAGGTCTACAAGTTCGTCCTAAATCTTTTCCGTCTCCTTGGTCTCTAGTTTAACGGTTGTAGGCAACCTAGTATCTTTTTCGTTCTCTTAAGGTCGTTTTGCAGATGAAGACGAAGTAACTGATACGATTTCGGAAACTGACACACCTAGTGTTGTTTGACACCTTTTAAGACTTTCTCTGTCCTTACGGTTTGGTGTAATGTACGGAGGAATCCTTGGACATACGTCCAGTTTTTCGTTGTCAATTTAGGTCTGTACCTTGTTACCTGATCAAGGTTTAACCCTTTCCTCATGCAGTTCCGACATACAACAGTGAGATAAATAAATTGAAGATACGTCTCATGTAGAACGCTGTACGGCCCGACCTACTTCGTGTTCGACCTTAGTTCTAACGACCCTCTTTATAGTTATTGGAGTCTATACGTCTACTATGGTGGGAATGCCGTCTTTCACTTCTCCTCGATTTCTCGGAGAACTACTCTCACTTTGTCTCCTCACTTTTTCAACCGAATTTTGAGTTGTAAGTCTTTTGATTTTAGTACCGTAGACCAGGGTATTGAAGTACCGTTTATCTACCCCTTTGTTACCTTTGTTACTCTCTGAAATAAAAGAACCCGAGGTTTTAGTGACGTCTACCACTGACGTCGGTACTTTAATTTTCTACGAACGAGGAACCTTCCTTTCGACACTATCTGGATCTTGAGTATAATTTTTCGTCTCTGTAATGAAACGACTGTTTCCAGGTAGATCAGTATCGATACCAAAAGGGTCATCAGTACATACCTAAACTCTCGACTTGGTATTTCTTTCGACTCGTGACTTCTTAACTACGAAAACTAGGTACCACAACCTCTTCTGAGAACTCTCAGGGAGCTTGTCGTTCCTCTAGGTTGGTCAGGTAGGATTTCTTTTAGTTGAGACTTATAAGTAACCTCCCTGACTACGATTTCAACTTCGAGGTTATGAAACCGATGGACTACGTTTCCTGATCGAGAAATCTCTTCTGAGACTACGAACCTTTCTAGCTTCCGTCCTCCAGTTCCCCTGTTGTCTCTTATTCTACTAACCTACCGTAGTGACTGAACTACCTATACTTAAACTCGTTCGACACCCGCAACCAATAGATGTCCTTTCGGACCGACGATATCCGGTACTATTTCTTAGTCTGTGTTGGCTCGTTGACTTGTTGTTAATCCTCCCATGGAAACAATAAGGAGAAAAAGTCTTCTTTAACTCCATGTTTCTCCAATTCAGAGAATGAGTTCTAGAACATCCTCAGTTTGGGTTTACCAGACCGAGGTCTTTCGTATGGGAATGGGTAATACGGCGTCAAGGAGGTCTGGTCCCTAGTCGTAAAAAAAAAAAAAAAAAAAAACGACGTTTCCCCGTCTATTATTCATAAAGTCAGAAACGTCCGGAATACCAGAGACAGTATTGATGAATAGAGACAATCTATCGATACCGAAGGGGACATCACATTTTGGTCTGTGTCCGTTAGAAATTTACGTCTCCGATACTGGACACGGTTATTTTGGACTAAATGTTTTTCTCCGTCATCCGGTCTAAGTGGTTGGCGACCAGATCCGATGTACTCGGACGGTCCACTGCGTCACCCTTTCTTAGGCCAACGGTCACGTCCTCTACGGGTACCCAAGGTCAAGGATCCGACTCTTCTATGAGACCACATCATTTACCTTGAGACGTTCATAAGAGCGAACTTTGACAGGTACGTGTCTCCTCGGAACGCCCGATGTCAGGGACCCCAACGTTTCTCAACCTGTGCTGACTTGTCGGCTCCTGTCCAATGTACTACGGTCTGTGTGACCAATCCTAAGAACAAGAGAATGTACCCAGTGAGTTTTAGAAGTTTGTCACTTAAAGAGTGCACCGAAATCCTAAAAGGTGTAAAACAAAGAAGACGAACATTGTACGGAGAAAGGAGACCATCCAAGCATTACTACTACCACCACCACTACGACCGTTTACCACTGACTTACGAAGAGACACCCACCCCTCAACACCCTTCTCTCCCTTTCTTCGAACTGCCCTGTCGGTCTCAGACACGGTCTGGACTCTAGGTCTCACTTTCCAGGTTGGGGTTTCTCAGAGTAGGACGAGTGCTTCGCATCAATGTCGTTCACACTAAGTGTCTAGTGAACGTAGTCCTAGAACCCCTCTCCTAACATCAAGCCGGAAAATGTCCGTAGTTCCACTAACAATTCACGTAACTTTACACTCCCGTATCATGATTTCGACACGTCGGTTTGTAACGAAGGCCCGGGAAGAGACTCTTGAAGTTCGGACGCACTCCCGAAGGCAACCCAGAAAGGTCGCGACACAAGTAGGTGGGATGATGATGAATGGTACACAATATTAATAGACTTGTGAACGGACAGAGGGGACAATCAGTTAATAAAAGTTTCCAGTACTTCTCACAGAGATCAAGTGCCAACGTGTCGTTCTCGGGTAATACACCAAACTGGAGAGACACATAAAAGACTTACTTATTCAATGAATAATCGTCAGAATTGAAGGACCCGAAATACCACTAGGAGTACTCATGTAAAAGATACACCCGGTGTACTAACATACCAAAAGGGACCTAAGGGAACAAAAGGGACGAAAAAGGATACTAAGGGAAACAAGCTAAACCATATAAAATTCGTACGTAACCGGAGGGGGTGTTCGTTTCAAAAATAATAGATCGAGTTGTTTAACATATTCACCATTCTTTCATCCCTCACCAATAACGTTAGATGGCTCAAGACGACGTCTACCCTCGTAAAACCTCCCATGGCAAACCCCTCTTTCGTAAAAGCCGACGGAGAGTATGAGTCCTTCACGAACTTTTTTCACTTTCACAATCCATGAGTCAGCACAGACTGAGAAACGCTGGGGTACCTGACACCGGGTGGTCCGAGGAGAGGGGCACCTTAAGAGAACCTGACATGTAGGTGAAGAGATCCCCCAGAAGGGTTGGGTCCCTAACTTGGACCAGAGGACGTGACGACCGTCTAAGAAATGGCAAACTCGGTGGTTCTTTCGGGAATCCTTCTCGAATCTAGAAACGTTTTAAAGAGGACCAAGCACACGGTTTCTAGTACGACATACCTTTTGACAATGTCAGGAGTCTTCGGTTGTACAACTTCCTACGATTGGCACCACAAACAAAGATTCCTCAAGTTTCAACGTCAAGATAGTCATTTCAATCTATTACAGGTAGAAAGGATTTAAACAGAACACACTACATCGTGTAGGGGACGAGAACCGACACAGATGATTTTTCTTGACATAACAACTAGGCGTGGTACATGTAAATTTTTATATGCACGACTATCGGTATCCTTCAAGTCAAGTCAGCGAGTCAACAAAGACTGAGACGCTGGGGTACTTGGTGTCGTCCGGTCCGAAGGGACAGGTAGTGGTTGAGGGTCTCAACAAGTTTGAGTACAGGTAACACAGCCACTACGGTAGGTTGGTAGAGTAGGAGACAACAGGGGAAGAGGAGGGTGGAAGTTAGAAAGGGTCGTAGTCCCAGAAAAGTTTACTCAGTCGAGAGGCGTAGTCCACCGGTTTCATAACCTCAAAGTCGAAGTCGTAGTCAGGGAGGTGTGGGAAATTTTATGTAGGTAGCCCATTAAGTCTAGAAAAGCTTCTTTTTTCAATCTTTGTTTTCCGGTGGGTCAAAACAGGGATTTGGGTAGGGGTCTTATGAGTAACCTACACGATTCTAAGGGATTACTCCTGTCGTCGGTAGACCGTTTGCTGGGTAATCTAACTTTGTTTTTACGGTTTTGTTCGTTTTATACACTTCAACAACTGGTAACTGTCTGTCGGACAACTACCCGTAGATAAGTCGAAAGTTTCGTCAGACCGTCTATCTAATTTTTTTAGGCAGTCTGGACTTTTTGGAATTGTCCGGTTTAAAGGGACCCCCCGGAAAGATATACCAAGAGTAGTAAAGGCCTCGTCACTACCGAGACTAACAGAGGTCGCAGTAATCGGATTTATCTCCTTGCTACGACTACACTTCGCAGTAGCACTTGTGTGTTAGACCCCGTGCGCACACACGCACGTGGGCACACGTACGACACACCCAAGGTGAGTCGGGACGTTGAACATCTCAAGACGATTAAAGGAACCGAAGTAGTCTCGAAACGTGAACCATTAATTAAAGGACTGCAATGGTTCAGTGAGACACTAGAGTGTCTCTCTTGTCCGCTGGAACCACAGGTAAAAGCTCCACCTACAAGGAACAAGTCTTAGTGGGGTTGGAGGTAGTCATTGGCGGAAGACGATTCTTCCACTAGTAACACGACAAAGAAACGGAGTACTTTGACAAAGGTATAAGTGAACCGAAGGATTAACCCGGAACATGGAAAACCTCTTTTCTTTTTTTCAGACACAACGGAGGTCGAACCGTCGCAACACCAAAGACTTCCTCGTTAACTAAACAAAGTGTATGGTGGATGGAAGGAACTTTTAATTTTTTGGAGTGGCTGTTTCACCGTTAACCAGTCCTGGAGTCCTCCCGCTTTTATGTTCTTTTTTTTAATTAAAGTTTGTCACTTTGAGTCGGTCGTTCTCGATTATCGGGGTGAGGGTTGCGTTTTGAAAGTGGAAGACCGTTTACGTTGGTTCGGAGCCACACACACACACAACTGAAAAAGAAAAAATTTCACCCCCTCTTAAACACTTCCGTCCCTAGAGAGTGGGACTAAGACAGAGAGAGTGGTGGACGTGAAACGAAGTGGTGGTAGAAAGATTACCTCTCAAACGTGTACGTCCGGGAGTAATAAAGGACGAGGTTGTCCAGGTGGTGCCCCGTGCTTGGTAGCGATGGTGTCAAGAGGGACTACCACCTTTGTGTCATTAATTGGTGTAGGGGGACGTACAACCGACTTACCGACCGGGGATTAAACATATGAAAAACGTCTCCAAAGTCGTAGAGCACTTTAAATAACGGTATGATTTCAGTGGAAAATTTAATACCTAGTACTATAACCATACGACGATTTTTTACAAGTGTCGTAACATTAAAATACGTGACCGTTATTTGTACTTTTTACGTAAAACCCCAACAAATTGTAATTTTTATTACAAAACCTTTTATTTAAAATCCTCTTTAAATCACGAGTCCTTTTCCTGGTATAAGTGTCAAGGTCTCTGTGTCTATATTTCTCCCGTACCCTGGCCCTGGTTTAGACGTCGGATCGATCCAGCGGTCGGTCCGTGGTGTTCCTGTTAAGTGAAGTGGACCCAACCTGAAGCTACCGTCCCCCTGGGTGCTGAAGGACGGTTGAGAGTCGGTAGTTCCCGAAGAAGAATGACGAGAGATGTACCGTCGTCCAAGTAAAGGTTTCGACCGTCAACTAACGATCCGTTAACCGTCGTAATGTTGTTTAGTGGAACAAGTCCTTCTTTTCACTATACCGTGGTCGACCGAAAAACTTTTCGTGAAATTGAACCAGTTCGCCCCGTCGACAAACATCTGAATTGAAGTGAACTTCTCAATTAAGTCATTCACCACAGTACCGTGAACCGAGATAGTTGTCTACTTATAGAGTAACTGTGTCGGTCACTCGTTGATCAGTACTCAGGTCGATCGAACCAGGTTTAGGGCGTCGCAGGATACTCGACACACTGGGACCCGTTCGATGACTGTTGAAGACAGGGAGAGGAAGGGGTCGACAATTCACCCCACTACTACCTTGTATTAGGGTCCGACCGACCTCCTATTTTAACCTTTTATGCACGTTTCACCCTACTTGCCTCTTTCATCTTGGGTGCGTACATGTGACACTCCGCACTCTGCCGGACGACCACTCTCCACCGACACGTCGCGTACCTCGGGTCACACACTTCCGGCCCTCGCCCCCTCCACGTTCTCCCGTGTGCGCATACTAATACTGACTGAGCGTAACAGCACGCCGTCTTTGGCTGTGTCGTGATGACGACGACTCAGCGAGGTCAGCACAGGCTGGGACACGCTGGGGTACCTGCCGTCGGGTGGTCCGAGGGGGCAGGGACCCTAAGAGGTCCGTTCTTGTGCCCTCACCCCACGGTAACGGAAGAGGTCACGTACTTTCACTTGTCACTTTCACTTCAGCGAGTCAGCACAGACTGAGAAACGCTGGGGTACCTGACGTCGGGTGGTCCGAGGAGACAGGTACCCTAAAAGGTCCGTTCTCCTGACCTCACCCCACGGTAACGGAAGTGATTTGTTTGTTTTTAGAAATTTTCATAAACTTTTTCTATTTTTTTCATGTACACGTTCCGTGTATAGTTCTGGATTATTATAACAACTACTCCTATTACTATTACTATCATACTCCGGTAGTGTGCGACGTAGGACGTTTTTGATATATTTGATCTACTACACCCTTCGTCGTCCTTGGCTCGGACCTTTATTACTAAAAAATTTTAAAGTGACGAGGAAGTTCCGATCGGATCGCTCACTCTTAGAAACGACATCGGGAGGAAAGGAAGAGGGTGACGGAACGGCTCCTCCTTCTTTGATGGTAGAGTATCTCATAAGGGTATGTAAAACGGGTCTAGAGTAAAAAAACGTACAATGTGGAATGTTATATAAATTAACAAGTACGCTGAGAAAGTGTGGGTGAGATTCGACGAGATGTGTTCCTTTTACAAAGTAAATAGAGACACGGGAGTCACGTGTCCTCTTAGAGTACTTCTCAAACGAATAACAAACGCAATTTGGGTTACCCTTCGTTTATGCTTTTGTATCCCATAGAGTTCCCCACAGACTGGAACCGGTTTTAACGGAGAATCAGAAGGGACTTTTAGTCCTGATCCCACTGGTATACTTATCGAAAGACTTGTGATAATCAAAGGTCAGAGGTCGACCAAAACAGACAATGGAGGACCACAACCTCCGACTCTCCTTCCGAACGTAGAGATCTATAGGTAAGTCAGATCTCTTTCTTCCATACATCTTTATAAAAACAAAGACAACAACAAGTACTGTACATAGATATCCCGTATAAGGCTTTAGTATCCTCGTCATAAAAATAATTTACCAGGTTACTGTAACATATTTCTACATACTTACTATATTTACGGCATTTTATTATTTTTAGAATGACCAACCGATGACTGGTACTTTTGGTTACCCGTACCATCAACTCAAAACCCCTTGTTTATTTGTGGTAGATTGTAGTGTGACGTGTGTTTCAACCACCTTCAACGAGAGTGTGTCGCCAAGAGTTCACAATGGAACGTCGTCTTACCAGACACTTAGGAGAGACCGTGTGTGTGAAGACTACGGGTGGGGGTCTCTAACAAAATCTCCCAGTCCGACCTCGGGTCCCTTTTAAAATTCGTATGTGCTGACATAATAAATATTCAAAGTAAGTACATGATGATACATTTTAATATGTATAATAATTTTAAGGGTTTTATCTTTAATATGTTCATATATATATATATATATATATATATATATATGTATTTAAGAATAATGTCAATATACGAGGTTCCTTAGAAGAACCTGTGAGGAACCCCCTTTACATGGGGTGAAACCTCTACTCACGATGTTCCAAAAAAAAAAAATTACGTGACTATTTATCGATCCCCCAGAACAATTTACAGATTAAGACTAAGTTCTCCAGTCCCGCTCCAAACTCCAAGAAAAAAAAATTCAAGGACCCACTACGACTATGATGACTAGACCCTTGGTGTGAGATTCATCGCTCCTAGTAAGTCATCGAAGAGACAATGACCGGATTTAGGGTCACGTTTGACCTCAAACTTGGCAGTCCCGTTACATACCTACCACGTCCCTCCGATTTGTACCAGCCGGTCGTGGAGGGAGGGGTGCGTGAAGGTAGATCTTCTGACAGACATCCAGAAGAAAATTTAAAGTGACTACACCTTGTTCAATTTTCGTTGGACTTATTCGGAAGGGGGTAGGGATCGGGAAATACATGGAAAGATCTTCGTAGGAGAAAGTCGAAGAGAGAGCTTAATTGTTCTGTCATGAGGGACTTCAGTATTTGCTACCGAAAGGGTCTACGTTGTCACCCGTTCTAATAAAAGGGACTAATTCGGAAACTGTCCGTCGTAGAAACGTCGTTCGCAGTACGGTCCAAAATAATCATTTAACCGGGATGGTTCGAAAAAGAATGGATGTCAAACGGGATCGAGCCGTTGGGAAGGGTACCTAACCTTACTTGTGTAAAATTCTTACAGTACGGACCGCCATGGTTCTTGTTATTAATCTGTTTAATGTTTAGTATTTTCCTATTCACATTACGTGATTAGACATCTCTAATAATTCACCTTTATCCTTTGAATTTATTAATTAAGAATTTTAGTAGGGCTCTTCCGGTACAAGGAGGACTACGTGTCTGTGACGTTAATTCCAATGGAACTGTTCAGGTAAAGTCTACTTTGCCCCTAAGAAGTTACCCGAATAAATTATCTGAACTTTGTACAATATTCCTTACTAAAGTAATGACGGAGAAAGACTATGTTTACTTTAGTCTTGAAGGCTTATACGATGGAAAATTCATTAAGGTGTCGAACGGCAACTGGTTTCTGTCGCCCGACCCCTACTGTCAGGTCGTCTAGACTACGTGTACCTTCAGTAGTCGTCTATAGGAGGATGACACAAAATCATTTTGTCCTTTCGTAATATTAAAACGTAAGCAGAGTCCGTACAGTGAATATTTAGTCGACAATTCTTCGTCGTTGTATGAAACTCTTGTAATTTAGTACCTCATTATATCACCAATATATAAATTGTAAACCTATAAACACTCAAAGTAAAAAATTTTTTATTTACACATAAGTAGCGTGGTGGGCTAAACTTTCCGGGACAAGATGGTTTATCCGACAGACAACCGTGGAGGGTCTCTTCGTATGTTCTCGTAGATGTCCCTTCGTCGACAAAAATTACGGGTTCGTGGATTCAAAGTATGTTGAGGTGGCGCAACCGTTCAGGACATCTGGACATCTGAGTGAAGGGAGACTACTACCCCCTTTAGTATTACTAACAGGTTTTTCTACTCGAAGTTTAGGACAAGTAAATTTTCTCAAATCACGTCCCCGTGAGTTATTTTATCATTAAACAGTCAAATGAAGACCTAAGACGTAATCTAAAAGGGTACAATAAATATATATCTTTATAAAGACATGAGAGGTTAATCTAACACAACTCTTCCGTTGTAACTAGATTTCCCTTTAGTAAAAACAATCTGTTTGAAAGGTCACAAGTAATTCTTTGTATTAAACTTTGTGAATTAGTCACATCCATCTTCCTTTGAGAACTTTTCAGTAACTAACCTCCGCCCCTCCCTACTCTTTGTCTAGTTTCGCCCTCGACACTATCGGACCTTTCGCACGCCTGAATCCGACGTCTGGGCTCGACGCAGTCTTCAGTCGACCGGAGATTCGTCTCTCTCATCTCCCGAGTCAGTGTCGTCTCGGGGGCAACGGTCTGAATTGGAGAGGGCCAGAGTGACCGGCGCCCGGAGATTGAAAGCCTGGATTTTTGAACTCTTATACACCCACACAGTACGGACTCAGAAACACTGTTAGACCTGACATCGGGTGGTCGGAGAGACAGGTACCTTAAGAGGTCCGTTCTTATGACCTCATTCATCGGTAAGGGAAGAGGTCCCGTAGAAGGCCTGGGTCCCTAGCTGGGACGTAAAGGAAGTGACGCCCGTCGAAGAAACGGAAGACTCGGTGTTCCGTTCACTGGTCGATCTCTTCGGTGTTGTGTAGTTTCCTCCGATCGACGTGCACCTCGTTCGTTCCGCGTTCTTTCGAGATCCCTTTGGACACGTTGACACCTTTCCTTCCGTGAGCCGTCTTAAAGTGACGTGAGGAATACAGAGGACGACTGAGCCTGCTACTTCCTTTATTCGATTAATCGAACACATAGAGGAAACGGACTGGGTTGGGCCTCTTACAGGTGAGAAGTGTCTTCCTTGACCTCGGTTCGTCCTCCAGGTATGGATATCGGCGACTCTTCGTCCAAATGTCGACACGGTAACAGAATGTGCATTAAATGCTAGTTTATAAACACCACTACAACAGTAGCCCTGTGCCCCAGTAAATACGGAACTTCTGTCACACAAACTTTAAGAGAAAACAATTTAGAGTGTCACGATTATCCGTATAGTAGTGGTGGTGACTGTTGTTTTTTAGGTATTAATTTCTGTAAATCCTTGACGGCGAAGAAACAGAGGCATAATCTATAAGGAAAATAGTCGTATAGTTTTCTAGGTCTTCAAGACGGGATTTCTTTGTACAAATCCAGTCATGAATAAATAAACAAACAGATCTTAGAGGGTTTATATTTACTCGTGTCTTACGACAGAATCTTCGGTGAACGAGACGGCACGCCCTTTGATCAAAGAAGGGAGAGGAGAAAAAGGGGGTGGAAAAGAAGAGAAAAGAAGGTACATGGGGGGACGGCGGGTTTTTTGGGGAGGGAAGGAGTTGTTGGAGAGATGCGAAACTCGTAACCCTGTCTGTCGAGACACTACAGGTATAAACGGTTATATAGCACATGACCTTTTGAAGTAAACCAACTCCCAATGACTAGACCCCGGAATTATTATCAAGTCTCTAAGACTTGGAGTGACACAATCCTCAGTAAAATTCATAGGAGATTCGTCTTAAGACTACCTCTCCACCCCCTTCTACAGTCTGAAATATAGGGGTTTATATGAACTTCCTCTTAGAATTTAGAGAAGCATCCATGACTAGGGAACATATACGTTTCCAGTCTTGACCCCAGTCCTCAACCCCAATAAGTCTTTCTTAGTCTTTCACCCCTCGTCCCCACCTATGCTACTTTTCGTGATAACACGTCTGCGGCCGAAGAATAAGCTATAACCGACGACTAAGCTGCCACTCGCCTCACCCTAAAAAAATTTATCCCAAAATAAAATCTTTTTTTAATGTAAATGTCTTTTCGGCACTTCGGTACTCCGATCCCGTCTCACAGGGGTGTCTGGGACGCGGGTCAGAGGGGATAACAGCGGTAGAATAATCATGTAATTGGTGTTACTTCCTTGGTTATAACTACGGGACAACATTGGTTTCAGTTAGAAAATAAGGCTAAAGGAATCACAAATGGATTGTGGTAGTCTCAGGGTAGGTTCTGTGGTGCAATGTCCACCGACAATGTAGAGGAATTCGAGGAACACCGACACTATCAAAGAGACTGAAAGGAATAAAAACTACTGGAACTGTCAAAACTTCTTATGGACAATCCATAAATCGTCTTACAAGAGGTGGACCCTAAACAAATTATAAAAGAGTGGTATTCTGACCCCAATACACAAACCTCCCCTTCTCTGGTGGCTCCAGTCCACGGAGAACCATGTAGTGGGGATCTCACGGACGGTAGATCGGCCGGGCGGCGACAACTGCGCGCAGAGCCGGGGAACCGACTCCACCACAGACGGACAAAGAGTCGGCACTGACGTAGGAGTAGGAGAAGGGGAAAGGCACGACACGAGCGACCTCTCCGCAAGGAGACACCTCGGTCACGAGTGTCTGACTCAGAGTAAGGTAGAGGTACTCCCACCTCCCAAGACATTTAATAAGCTCCAAGAAGACACACTCTCTGACCGGTTATTGGAAGGGGTAAAGACACGTATGCACACATATATACACCACCACCAAATCAACGATTCAGTACAGACTAAGCACGCTGCGGTACCTGACATCGGTCGGTCCGAGGAGACAGGCACCCTAAAGGGGTCGTTCTTATGACCTCACCCAACGGTAAAGGATGAGGTCCCCTAGAAGGGTTGGGTCCCTAGTTTAGACCCAGAGGACCTGACGTCCGTCTAAGAAATAGCTGACTCCGAGGTCCCTTCGGACACATATTTAGACGTGTACATATATAGGTGGGTAAATAAATGTAGTCATAACTACAAATGAAGGATGAAACCTGATACCGTAGCCGTCCGTCCAAGAAATGGCACTTTCTTAGGCCGAAGGGTGAACCCTTCGGTTTGGGTTGTAATGAAATAAGTAAAACAATGAGGCAAGCAATGAAGACCCCGGTGTCCCGACCTTCCCCGATCTCACTTACCTTAGGGGAAGAGGATACACTCCGTCCAGAGTCCATTTTAGAAAAAAAGGGCGTAAGGTTCGACAACCCTACCTTTTCTACGACTCGAAACAGTGTCACTAAATGAATAAAAAGAAGAGGACGGTTCCAGTTCTCTCTTAGGAGTCTAAGAGTACCCAAGAACCGGCACTTCTGGAACCCACCAAGACCGAGAATTTCCGGTACTGTGGACACTAGGGGTGATTCTGACCCAGGGGTACTAGAGAGTGGGTGTACGATCGGGCAGTAGTCGGGTGAGTCGACGATCGTCTAGTAGTCTCAATCGCAAATTTCAGTGACAGTCAAAAACCGAGGACATCGAAAATGAACCCCATCCGTCTAGAGTAGAAACCGACATGCAAGTCTAGAGTGTCACCACCAAGTGGGACACTTTAGTCAAGAGACTACCCAGGGTCTTATCCAACCAAAAGTTAAACAGATTTAAAAAGAACGACATTCCTACCCCCACTACTACAGGTTCGAGAAATGTATAGTTTCGTCTTAGACCTTCAGTTGGACCCAAACAAGAAAAAAAAAAAAAAAAATTCATGGTCCGAAGGGTCCATCGTACCACTATTTCTTAGAAGGGCGGTCACTTCTTCTGTGTTCTCTGTGTCCAGGTCAAGAAAGGGACCTCATCCTTGACCGTTGGGTAAGGTCACAAGAACGGACCTTTTGAGGTGCCTACCTTCGCGGACCGCAAAGTACCCCGACGTCTCTCAACGCGCGCTGACTCGTACGTGTGTGTGTCCGAAACGTTTTGTAACTCTGCTAGCGTATTCTCCAAGCCCCGAGTAGTCTTGCTTCAATGTGACCATCCGTG
Source organism: Capra ibex (assembly GCA_006410555.1). NCBI lineage: Eukaryota > Metazoa > Chordata > Mammalia > Artiodactyla > Bovidae > Capra > Capra ibex. The sequence continues at coordinate 60,551,665 of SJYO01045292.1, forward strand.
TCCTATTTTATACAAAGTGGTGATTTCTGCCACTCAATCACCGTGACGAAATTGTGTTTGACTTTTTAGTCTTTACCGTTCCCTCTTTCGCGGTAGAGATACGACTATCGCGAAAGTCTTCTTCTACCCGTTAGCTCACAGGACCGACCTAAAATTTATGTCCACCTCCATCCCTTACGTTCGGGAAAACTACTGGAAAACGCCAGGGTCACCAAACATGGATTTGGATCACAAAACACGGAATCCGGTCAGTTCTACAACATCCTTATTTTTACGTAGACACTCCCTCGTCTACGACGAGGAGACTTAAAAGAGACGGACAACTCACTCTGTCTCAGTATATAAACCTTATTTTGTACCTAAGATCTTTAAAGGATGTCTTTTTCTTTATAGTGAAACATCAACCGTTCTTATACCGTAATTTACCACTCGAGGAAAATGACACCATCGACCAATGACTCCATAAAGGGTTTTCGAGAAGATTAAAAAAGACATAGGTATACGGAAAATACCCGAAGGGACCGCCGAGTCTACCATTTCTTAGACGAAGGTTGTACCCTCTGGACCCAAGTCAAGGACCCAGTCCTCCTAGGGGACCTCCTCCCTCACCGAGGGGTGGTGTGATAGGGACGGTAAATATGATCGCCAGGGACTCATGAACAGATTCAAAAAAGACAAGGGACCCGAGTCGACACAGGTTGAGAACCACTGAAGCCTGACATCGGGTGGTGCGAGGAGACAGGTACCTTAAAAGGTTCGTTCTTATAACCTCACTCAACGGTAAAGGATGAGGTCCCCTAGAGAGTTCCTAGTTTGGGCACAAAGAACGTGGAGGACGTAACCGTCCGGACAAAACTGGTGACGTGGTGGACCCTTCGATCAAAGGAGATTCCGACAAAATTGAGTTTACATGAGTCAATTCACACTTTGGTATCTACTTCTTAAACCCCGATATCAATATACTGACTGACGTATAATATATCTGGATTTTTACTTAAAACTTGATTTAATAAAGATGTCTAAATAATAGATTTACAATAGGCCACAACGGTACAGTGAATCTTAAAATTAGTTTCTTTACCCTTACCGGAACTAACTGGATACTGTTACCAAGTGTTCAGTCGTTTGAAAAAGACACCACCTTTTATAAAAACCGAAATAGTATTCAAAAAGTAGAATAAAAATTGAATAAATAGTATTCAAGAGACGTGGTTGATGACTGACGGTAGTCCCTTACTTTCATCGATACTTGTCACGTATGCCCTACTTCGCACCAAAATAAGGGTTTTTCGATATATATCTTTATCTATCCCCCGATTTAAACTAGGTACCCGACGTCACACGATTAGGAGCTATATTTTCATTATTTCGGTCTTTCTTATTTTTCCCTATTTTTATCTTGAATTTTTATCCTAATTGAATTGAACAATCGAATCAATTGACTACTCTGTCTTACAAAAAACAAAAAACAAAAAATTGACTAGACTTTACTAGTGTAAGTTTTTCAAACCCTGCCATATTAAAAAGAACTAAAGAATACGACTGCCCGAATTTTGACCCCTTTAGAACGTAAGACACAGAAGCGGAGTAAGAGAGGACCGTGGACTCATTGTGAAGAGAGTGACGACGGTTTTACCTACGAAGCCGTCTGGCTGATAAGGGACCTGCCAACCATTCGGAGACATGTAGTGCACGTGACGAACCTCCCTCCCCCGTTAGCACGGACCGTGTGTGACACGGGGTGGGTGGGTGCCACGGTCTTTGTGTCGGTAGACGAGTTAGTTTCGTGGGCGCTGCTGTCTCGTTGACGCATGACAAGACGGTGTTTGTGATAAGTTTATAGACTGAGACTCTCAGGAAAAGACGAATCGAGCCATGAAATGGGATCAAATTTTTATTTAGTATCTTCATAGTTGTTGTAAGAAGTTCCTTTGGAAAGACACGGGCAAGTGTAGTGATGAAATATCTTTTGTAAAACTTTATTGGAGAGAGAGAGTTCGAAGTCAAAATTTAATCGTACCTCTGGAAACTCATAATCCCACTGTCGGTCTAGACCCCTTTGGACCGATTCAATCAAAATCTCTGACGGAAAATTGTGAGACGACCAGAGAGGGTTAAGAAAATTTTTCATTGTCTTACTAATAATTTTTGTTAATAACAATAAATTATAAATAACTTACGAAAACGTCTTGAAACGAACTTTATACCGAAAATTAAGAGTGTTGTTGAGATGGTCCCTCAAAGATCATTTTAGGGACAACACACACACACACACACACAAAGGTGCGAGGAAAGGGTCAAGTAGGGCAGGAGAGGAAGGGGGTGGCACAGGTGTTCAGACGAATGACACAGACACAGAGGTGACGGTGGACTCACATTACAGTGAAACGTGAAATGCATATATTTGTGTGTATGCACGTACGTTTGTGTCTTCGTTCTGTTTTCTGGTCTATGTGTCTTTCTACAGTTCGTGACACTGCTATTTCGACACTATTACCAAGTTGGTTTTGACAAAAGTATGATTTTTGACTCATATACCTATTGTCTTTTGTGACACATCGAATTCCACACACTACAGAACTAAGCTATATAAATATTACTGTTATACTGGTAGTATCACCCCTTAATGATAATTTCAGAGACGGAAAAATGGATTCCCTTTACTCCTGACCCGTCTCGGTTCGCGACCACGGTCCCAGAGGTCGGGTATTTGAGGACGACCCGAGACAAATGTCGAAGTCGAGTGTGAAGTTGTGGAGCGCGAGAGGATTGGACAGAACCGAGTGGGTGGTCCACTGGAAATAACAACTACCCCATTAATCTTTTATTAGTGTCTTCACTCCGAACCAAAGGCATAGTCTGAAAAGTCCCAGTGTGTAGCGGCGTAAGTTGGTCTACTTCGTCTAATTTTGTCTTCATTTCTCTTTGACTTGTCTTGTAGTATTAAAAGTTTCTACTCCTTTTGTTTGTGGGTACCGGAGGGCCTGACTCTGGAACTCCGACACTATGTCTCACCTCACTTAGTCTCTCTCTTTTTGTTTATGGCACATAATTACGCGTACACACCTTGTATGAGCATCTTTTCATTATGACTACTTGGTTAAACGTCCCTTCCTTACCTCTGTGTCTGTAGTTCTTGTCTGAACACCTGAATCACGCCACCCCTCCCTCCTCTCCCACCCTGTTCAACTCTCTCATAGTGACTCTATATACCCGATGAGACAAAGTTTCTCTAACGATCACCCTTCGACCTCCACTACCTTAAGGTCGACTCGATAAAGTTCAGGATTTTCCACTACGACACTTTCACGACGTGAGTTATGCGGTCGCTTAAACCTTTTGAGTCGTCACCGGCGTCCTGACCTTTTCCAGTCAAAAGTAAGGTTAGGGTTTCTTTCCGTTACGGTTTCTTACGAATTTGATGGCGTGTTAACGGGAGTAGAGAAGTAGAGTGTACGATCGTTTCATTACGAGTTTTAAGAGGTTCGGTCCGAAGTTTTCATGTACTTGGCTCTTAAAAGTCTACAAGTTCGACCTAACTCTTTTCCGTCTCCTTGGTCTCTAGTTCAACGGTTGTAGGAAAACAAGTATCTTTTTCGTTCTCTCAAGGTCTTTTTTGTGGATGAAGACGAAGTAACTGATGTGGTTTCGGAAACTGACACACCTAGTGTTGTTTGACACCTTTTAAGAAGTTCTCTACCCTTTTAGTCTGGTGGAATGGACGGAGGACTCTTTAGACACACGACCAGTTCTTCGTTGTCAATCTTGATCTGTACCTAGTTGTCTGACCAAGGTTTATCCTTTTCCTCATCCAGTTCCGACATATAACAGTGGGAGGAATAAATTGGAGAAACGTCTCATGTAGTACACTGTGCGGTCCGACCTACTTCGTGTCGACCTTAGTTCTAACGACCCTCTTTATAGTTATTGGAGTCTATACATCTACTGTGGTGGGAATACCGTCTTTCACTTCTTCTTGATTTCTCGGAGACTACTTTCACTTTCTCCTCTCACTTTTTCGACTGAATTTTGAGTTGTGAGTTTTTTGATTCTAGTACCGTAGACCAGGGTAGTGAAGTACCGTTTCTCTTCCCTTTTGTTACCTTTGTCACTCTCTGAAATAGAAGAGCCCGAGGTTTTAGTGACGTCTACCACTGACGTCGGTACTTTAATTTTCTGCGAACGAGGAACCTTCTTTTCTATACTGGTTGGATCTGTGGAATCATTTTTTGTCTCCATAATGAAACGGCTGTTTCCAGACAGATCAGTTTCGATACCAAAAAGGTCACCAGTACATACCTACACTCTCACCCTGGTATTTCTTCCGACTCGTGACTTCTTAACTACAAAACTTGACACCACAACCTCTTCTGAGAACTCTCAGGGAACCTGTCGTTCCTCTAGTTTGGTCAGTTAGGATTTCCCTTAGTTAAGTGACCTTCCTGACTTATAAGTAACCTTCCTGACTACGACTTCGAGGTTATGAAACCGACGGACTACGGTTCTTCACTGGGTTACCTTTTCTGGGACTAGGACCTTTTCTGACTTCCGTCCTTCTCTTCCCTTGTAGTCTCCTACTCTGCCAACCTACCGGAGTGGCTGAACTGCTCAAACTGATTCGGGACCCTCAACCACTACCTGTCCTTTCGGACAGTACGACGTCAGGTACCCCAGTGTCTCAACCTGTACTGACTCGCTGACTCACAGACTTGACTGACTGACTGACTGACCGACCCTTCGATCCCGAAGGGGTCGTCGAGTCTCCCACTTCTTAGAAGGACGTTACGTCCTCTGTGTCCAAAGTAGGGACCCAACTCTTCTAAGGGGACCTCCTCCTTTACCGTCGGGTGAGGTCATAACAACGGACTTTTTAGGGTACCTACCCCCTTTGACCACCCGATGAAAGGCACCCTCGACGAGATATTGTGTTCCTCGAGTCGAACCACGAGACACTACTGGATCTTCCCAACCTAACTTTCCTCCCCTCCCTCCAAACTCTCCCTACCCTATATGTATGTTAATACTGACTAAACGTAGCATACCGTCTTTGGTCACGTTCTGACATTTCGTCAAAAGGAGGTTAAGACACGAATCCGGGAGTCAACAGGCTACTGAGGAAGACTGGGGCACCTGACATCACACGGAACGTGTCAAACTTGAAGGATCGTCGCGGTTCCCCGAAGGGTCTCCCACGTTCACCAATTGTTTTGGGTGGACGGTCACGTCCTCTGTACTCGGGGTCCAAGCTAGGGACCCTACCCTTCCAGGGGCCTCCTCCCGGACCGGTGGGTGAGGTCGTAACAACGGACCTCTTAGGGTACCTGTCTCCCCGGACCGCCCGATGTCAGGTACCCCAGCGTTTCTCAGCCTGTGACTTCTCTGAAGCGTGCGTGGTTGTAATTCACTTCCTCGTGGAGCTTAAAGAGTAATCAAACACGTCTACGTCTCGTCCCCTCCTTCCTTCTTGACGCCAGGAACTTACGGCAGTCACCAGTTTGTAGGTTTCACCTCAGTTCAAGATCATAGTTGAGGGAAAGTCTCAGAACCAAGAAAGGAAGTATGCTAACAGTCTTAAAAGTGATATGCAACAAACTAACGAACGACAGAAGGAGAGGTGAGGAGACACTTGAGGGACCCTGATAATGAAAAGTCAAAAGAACAAATCATCGATGAGTCTTGACTAGTATTGCGGACCGCACACTATTTACTAGTTTTTATCAGTAACCTTCGGTTGTCCATGTACTTTTCCCTGAGTTTTAGGGTCCAGTAGTCTCTTTGCGTTCTGGGTGTCGCACGATGGTTCAGTGTGGACAATCCCATCGATAGCAGTTTTTCTGTTCTCCATCGTTCATAATCGTTACTATACGTCTTCTCCCTTGGGAACACGTGACAACCACTCTCACATTTAACCACGCCAGTGATACCTTTTGTTATACCTACACGGAGCTTTTTGATTTTTATCTTGATGGTCCGTGCACACTCACGAGACACGAAGTCAGCACAGACTGAGACGCCGGGGTCCTGACGTCGGGCGGTCCGAGGAGACAGGTACGTCCCTATGACCTGGGGACCTGACGTCGGGCGGTCCGACGAGACAGGTACGTCCCTATGCCCTGGGGTCCTGACGTCGGGCGGTCCGAGGAGACAGGTACGTCCCTATGCCCTGGGGTCTTGACGTCGGCCGGTCCGAGGAGACAGGTACGTCCCTATGCCCTGGGGTCTTGACGTCGGGCGGTCCGAGGAGACAGGTACGTCCCTATGCCCTGGGGTCCTGACGTCGGGCGGTCCGAGGAGACAGGTACGTCCCTATGCCCTCACCCAACGGTACGGGAGGAGACCTCCTAGAAGGGTTGGGTCCCTAGCTTGGGTCCAGAGGACGGAAGGTCCGTCTAAGAAAGGGCAGACTCCAAGTACTCAATACAAGAAAGGGCACACTCCAAGTACTTAATCCAAGAAATGGTAGACTCCAAGAGAGTCCACTCAATCCGGGCTCTCTTCTCTAATGTCTAAACTCAAGTTCAGATATAAACCATAGAGAGATATAACCCTTTTATTTGTTCGTTTGTCTATGTCTCTGAAATCGAGGTGTCACGGAGGGTCCTTAAAGACTTTGAAATTTTTAGGAAAGCAGAAAAGGGGGTAGTGAGCGTGTTAGAGAATAGTTTGTGGATGTCGTTCTTCTTCCGCACTTTGTCATGTTGTTGGGTCTCCCCCTTTTTTTTTCCTTTTACGACTGTTTTAGCCTAAAAATTCGGTTAAAGGTTAAAAATTTTTTCACTCGAGTTGTAAGAGTGAGGGTAAAGTTTAGCAGTAAATTTTGACGGGAGACCCTAAAGGGACCTCCAAGTCCCCGATTCTGACGGGAGGGTTTCGGACCTCGTACCCAGCCTAGGGACCAGTCCCTTGATTAGGGTGTGCCTGGACCACGCCGGTTTAATTATTTAATTAATTACAAGAAGTCTTGTCGGACAGAATCTGACCGCAAGGGGCCTTACGATCAACGTGCACTCAAGGCGCTCCTGTGTCTAACACCCAGTCTATTCAAACCCCTCGAGGACACATAAGGTCGAGAGAGGGGTCCTCTCAGTATACGGGTAACGTTCGAGATCCTGAGGAAGTAAAGAGTTTAGAAGCGTTGGTGACCTCTGTAAGTATCTTGTGAGACTCGAGCGTCCCTCGACCACAAACGTCTCGTGCGAGACCCTTTATGACTTCTATCGGTGATCTGCTGAGCGTGCAGCCCTTGGAGGCCCGGACCGGTCGGGCAGCGCGTCGACCGAAAGGGAGAGAGGGGGGCTCAGGAAGCCAGGACTCGACAACATCTACAGTTCATGTGTCTTAATGTAAAAGACAGAGATTAAGAACAGGCACCGACGGAGAACCGGAAAGTCAATATCTCGGAACCGACTCAGTGTATCGGAGTGCCCCTGGAGCCACCGGAGTAGGCATTTCATCTCCCAAACTGTCTGTTTACTAGGAATCCTGGAGAAAGAAGTAACAAAGGGGTTGAACGCCAACAGAAGAGGGTCACAGGAACTCCCACAACGACGGAAAGAGATTCGGAGTGAAAGAGATAGTCGTTTTACCCTTCTGAGTGTCCTCAGACACTTGTAAATGTACCTTTCTCTTACTGGCTTTTTGCACAATGACGTCTCAATAGTCCCACTGAGCCACTTGTTATCGGCAATTCAGGATACATAGTGTGCATCCGTGCAATCAGGTCGCAATGGCTCCCGCCCAGAAGGAACTCTTACCGCGTAGGACACATGAGAGACCCAAACTTTAGGAAAGTGACTACATTTTCATTGGGAATTTACAAGAATTGTCACACCAAGTTTCTCACAATTACACGAGACTCCGGTTTATTTCCCTTCAAGTTAGCGATATTCGAATTAAAGATTTGTCGGACTTATTTATGCGCAAAAGGGATGACCGTCTCAGCTGAGAGGGTCTTGGAACTTCCCGTCTTACACCGTCCTGCTAAAGCCAAAGGGTCCTTCAACCCGTCTCCTCGGGTTCGGGATAATTCATTACACTGACACTTTTATCGAACGTATGCTCTGGGACTGAAATGTCACACCAAAAGGAGGTTCTAGAATCGACCAAGAGTTTCCCTGTCCGCTCCCCCTACCTCACCGACAACAACAATGGTAACTTACGGGGGGTCGAGTCTGGCAGATTTCGGTGTGGACGGTAGAAGAGTCACACCTGACCTGGGAGAGGAGCCGAAGAGATGGGCTGATTGTCGGGTCCGGTGTGTGGGCGTCAGTGAGGGGAGACGAGAAAGAAGAAGTGAAGAGCGAAGACTGGTCAGAAGTTCGGGGGACCTCAGGGAGAGACTTTGGAGACGAGAGGTGTGAGGATTAGAAAAGGGATTTAGAGGAAACCTACAAGGAGGTAGGTTCAGTTACCTTTAAGGTAGAAAATTTGACGGGTCTGGCGTTTGTATCGAGTTAGGACCAAGGAGAGAAAGAGAGGGCGAGGAATAGGTCAGGTAGTAGTCTAGGACTATTGAGCCGTTGAAGTCTTAACATGTCTTAGACTGATATGGGTAGACGTGGAGGTGGTGGGGACGATGTAGGTCTCGTGGTGAAGAGTTCGGATCTAAAAAGGAAAGTCGTAGAAGATTCGACCAGGAGACCAGTGACAAGAATAGAAAGATGTCTCGTTCGACAAAACTAGAACCGGGACAACTGTAAACACATGTCTATTAAGAAACAACAATTCCTGACAGAACCTATAACATCCTACAAATCGTCGTAGGGACTTGAGATGAGTGACCTTTGCATGGCGGGGTGGAGTGGTGGTGCACACTACGACTTTGGGACGGCACCGAAGGGAGTAGGGGACCTCTTTTCGAGGTGTTGGTGACATCATAGACCCGAAGGTAGAGACCAGAGAGAGACGTGGAGAAATGGACCGAAGCAGAGGTCGGTAGAACGGCACGACCCGAACTAGGACTGAGAGTCGTAGACGCAAACGACAAAGGAAGGGACCATTTGTGGTAGGGGTTTATCTGTGCACCAAAGGAGGAAGTGGAGAAGTTTCACCGTTGAGGTGCATCAGTTTACTACGATATACAATATAGGTCGTTTGATGTGAAATTTTATTATGAACTTCTGAACTCACACGTAAGGGTTTATAACAATTTATTGTTAAATTTCTTAATAAACTTTTTCACATATATACATATATATTTTACTGGGAGTAAAACGATTTTTTATTTTCTTGACTTATTTTCTTGACTATATGTATAATGAGGATGATTTATCTCTTTTATAAGGTCTTCCTATCTGTGTGTTTATAATCGACACAATAGAGACACATCATAGTTTATCGATATGTTCGTTAAACAAATGACTCACGAAAAGACACAATAGGTTTAAAAGATAATACTTCTAACAAATATTAGTTTCCTTTTGTCACTTGTGATAAAATATTTTCCTTTGTTATAGCATTAGGACGTCACAGAGGTTCTAAGTTTCTGGTTATCCCTTTTTACGTTTTTTCACCTCGTACCATTTAAGTCCATATGGGACCGGAATTTTGTGCTACCTTTAGTTCCCGTACGTAAATCTGTGAATTTTACTCTCTCTCTCTCTCTCTCCTGACTTAATTCACTGGGTCTTATAAATGTAAATACCCCTGGAACCGTTAGTACCTGATACTATAGGAGAAGGAATTATTCCGTCCTCGAGGTCTCTTTAGTTGATTGGGTTTCAGTGTAGCAATTTATCACAGTCTCTACCCGAACAAGTTAGCACAAAAGTAGTTCATAAATAATTCAAAGACGATACACGTCCTACGATCCGTATTGCTACCCACTTTATTTATATTGGAGGTGGGAACTCACGTTACACCCTCTTTGCGTCCACGCGTCGGCTTGCGACGATTCACACAGGTCGTCTCTTCCGCGGCCGGTGCGCACCGACAGTGCGTGAACCATGCCCCGACCCCACTTGGCTCTTCGCGACATTCCGACTTTATGTGCGACGTAAATGTGTCCCCACGCATTATAGGGGTACGACCAAAGTGTGACTAACGCACAGTTCTACCATAATAAAACTATCTGAGCCCGAAGGGACCCGTCAATTTATATAATAAAATTCTTAATGAAGACGGACAAAGAGAAATGAGAAAAAATTCGTGTCGATGATTTTGAAAGGTCTAATGCGTACACCGAACGTAAGACCCACAAACTCTGTCACGACGTCTCTATGTCACCGCACGGGAACTACGCTACAATCTTTACTCTCACCGCCCGTTCCTCTGAGTCTGTCACGAGGAACGAGTCGGAACCCTTGTCTCTCCCGCATACTTCCCTTCCTTGTCCTTGACACTGGACCCACTACTGCCTCTAAATCCGGTCCCCATCCCACTCCCATCCCACCCCGTTTGGTTTCACAATCTCTTTAGTTTCCGTTTGGTTTCTAATCTCTTTGGTGTCGAACGTTTCAGACTGAGAAGGCACTAAATTTTTTATTTTAATTTACCGTTCAACGTTAAGAAAGGATTTTTTGTCTAAGAGGGAAGATCACCTTCGGTGACTGTCGAACAATTAAGGTCCGAACCCTCACCTACACACCTGGTCACCGCACTTGCGGCGGTCGGGACAGGAAGGAGGAAGTTATAGAATAATACTCTATTCGAGTAAAGTTTCTTCCCCTTTAAGTCTCTTTTTATTACTGTGACTTAATCGATCTATCTACCGTTACTCATTAGGCGTACTTTAAGAATTTAAACCTAACTCTTCCCTCTCGATCGTAACCAATCGCACTGAGACTAATATGTTAAATAAGAACCGGCCCTTTTACTTACACGAGAGATTTTATAAAGACCTTATTGGAAAATCACTTTTTGTTATCTTTAACATTCTGTCTAATTCCAAATCACAGCGTTCTCTAATATCACACTTGTCTGACAGGCGTATCCCCTGTTCGACCCCCTCCCCTCCCCCGGCATTCCTATAAACTGTACTTTTTACACTTAAGCGAGAGACTCACAAATGATCACGAGTGCTCCTCGGCCTTTACTCGGCACTTTACATAACAGTTTGTAAGTCCCAAGTTTTATGTACGTAATGAAATTCGACCCGAAAAACGAAAGACTCTAGGAGTAAGAGTTAAACAGGGGGAGATCCTGCCCACCTGTACTCAAACTCACTTGAGGCCCTCTACCACTACCTGTCCCTCCGGACCGCACGACGCTAAGTACCCCAGCGTTTCTCAAACTGTGCCGACTGTCTGACTTGACTGACTCCTGCCCACTGAGCCGGAAAATAAGACAGGAAAGGTTCGACACTACCCTCGGACTTCGCCTGTGACCCTTGACCGAAGGGTCTCGGTAGATACCAGGAGCAAAGGGGGAACGTCGGAACTAATGTCTCCAGACCCTGTGAGTTTTCCAGTGGATTCCCTTTTGGTACCAGTACACTGTACGAAAATGGGTTAATCTAAACCCCTAATCAGAGATCCCTCTTACGAGGAGGGGTTTCTCCCCGATTTTTTTTTGTTTCGGACGGGTTTCTCCTTGGGGACGGAAGGAAGGAGGAGGGAGACGGACTAAAGATCTCCGTCTTGACTGTCAACCGACTAGTTGTCTATGCCACAAAGTCAACCCTTCTACGACTTTATGAAGGCACAAGCAACGTTTTAGTACTACGGGGGCTCCCAGGAAGAACGAGACCACCGGACGGGTTCGGACGTCCTGTAAGAATACTAAGCTTATAAACAATCTCCTTACTACTTACTTATTTTGATTTGTTTCTCTCGGTTATAATTTATATTTTGTATACCTAAAAAGGATAAATGTACAAACGCAAAACATTAGTTAAAAACGAAGAAATTAATCTCCGGTATAGAATAAAGGGAATAAGGAGAAAAAGAGAGAGGAAATAATGTTGGAAATGAGCAGGTAAGTAAGTACGTCAATTACAAAGACCTCGTGGTGAGGAATGACCCTCGCTAAGGTCCGAAACTCTTACGCCACGAAACCCTAGAATCTGTCAGGAATGGCAGTGACTCGAAGACAAGATCACACCCCAAGTCTTCTGTTTCTTATTAGTTCGTACCCTGACAGTCTACCGCTATTTACGATTTCTCCTCTTTTTTCGTTCCGCCGCAACCCCTGTCTTTCACCCTCTCGACGACAAGACCCCGCTACGAGTCTTTTTCGGGACCCCTTTTTCTCTAAACCCTCGTCTCTAGACTTATTTACCCCTGAGGTAACACATTCCCGACCTCGCTCCTCACCAAGCCCGGGTCCCACGTCTGGATCCCCTGGCTCCACACCTGAACAGACCGTTGTCCCTCTTCCCCTCGCCCTGGTCTCGTCTCGTCTCCTCTCCCCTCTCCCTCCACTACTCAAACCTCTATCAGTCCCCGAGGACAGAGAAGACTAAAGGAAGGGAAGGGTAGACAATCGTAAGAACAGTGTGGTCGTTATCCGGTCGCCCATTGGGTCTCTGTCCGGTGAGACGAGTGCAAAGTATGAGAGGTTGAGGACGAGGACCCGACTCGACAAACTTAGTGGCAAGTATGAAGTGTTCGAGTTCGAGAACAGGGTCAGGTCTCAGACGTCCCTAGGGGTCTGTAGGAGAAAGACACCCGTTGCCATGCATAAACAGACCATAAAAACGAACAGTGGTAGGGAGGTCTACCGCCCAATACACTGAGACAGGGAAACCCAGGTAAACCCCCGAAGGGACCACTGAGTCTACCATTTCTTAGACGGACGTCACGTCCTCTGGGTCCAAGGTAGGGACCGAGTGCTTTTAGGGGACCTCTTCCACTACCGGTAGGTGAGGCCACAAGAACGGACCTCTTAGGGTACCTGTCTTCTCGGACCACCCGATGTCAGGTACCCGGTTTTTCTCAGTCTGTGCTGACTCCCTGATTTTGACTGAAAACCAAGAATGCCAATCCTATGACCACGTTCGGTGTCTTTGATGATTTAAATGACGTCCTTTGTTTCTACTCTAAACACCCTTACCACATTCCGACAGACGAACCTTCGACCGAGACCGATGTTAGAACACACACGAAAAAGACTGAACTCGTGTCCGTTGATTGATGTCTCCGAAATTTCGAACCCCCTTTCGACGGGAGGAGGGTGACCTGAACCCCCTGTCAGTTCCGTAACGGAGGAGACTTTCCCCGACGTGAATTCGCGAATCGGAGGGACCAACGGTACGAGAATACGTGTCGACATACGGAAACGGACGACGACGACGACGACGATTCAGCGAAGTCAGCACAGGTTGAGGTACACTGGGGTATCTGCCGTCGGGTGGTCTGAGGGGGGCAGGGACCCTAAAAGGTCCGTTCTTGTGACCTCACCCAACGGTAAAGGAAGAGGTTACGTCCTTTCACTTTTCACTTTCACTTCAACGAGTCAACACAAGCTGAGAAACGTTACAGTACCTGACGTCGGATGGTTCGAGGAGACGGGTACCCTAAAAGGTCCGTTCTCATGACCTCACCCCACGGTAACGGAAGAGGCCGTACGGAATCGGATCCGTGGGGATAAACCTCCGGACAAATTACCACCGGAGTCGTCTCCGAAAGGGACGTTCGGACACGGCCCTAGGGGAACGTCTCCTCTCCTCTCCTCTCCTCTTCGGACTTCCGTGAGAGGAGGTGACACTGAGCCAGGAGTCATGAAAAGGTGGGCGTCGGGAACGTGAAGAGAGAGGAGGGTCGGGTCCAGGTAAGTCGACGTCCCCCGAAACCGAATAACGTGGGGGTCGTCACTCTCTGAGTCTGGGGGACTGTGGACGTGACTGGGGTCCCTAGAACTAGTCACGGTGACGGACCCCCTTCATCTCGTCTGACGCCAACTTCGAAGAGTCCAAGTCGGAGAACGAATACAAAGTAGTGTCATCCACTTCCTCTGCGGGAACAAAGTAAGTAAAACCAAGTAACAGAATTCGTCGATGGGACTGAAGACCGTCGAGTCGACAGGGGTCAAGTCGACTCGAGGACCGAGACCATCTTAAGATTCTATTCGCAAGTGAACTCCGAGTTTTCTCCCTTCTTGGGTCCCCGGGAAGAGTCAGGAGAACCGGGGTTCGTGTAGACAATCTCGTAATCGGGGTGCCTCTCTGACCGACTCGTGCCTGACTGGGAAACAAGGCTTCAGGTCAAGGAATCCCTGTTCTCTGTGTCACATGTCTACTGGTAGCGACAAAGACAAGGGTAGTCGACACGAATGTCCGACGCCTCTTACAAGAAGGTAAGAGATTCGTTGGCAGCCCTCCTATCGAAATTTAACGTTTTGTCTGATATATGGTGAGGACGTTAATTTCGGAAGGTCACGGAGGAGTAACGCAAATAATTTTTTAATCTTAAGAAGAGATCGGGCCAGAGCAGGGCGTCGAGAGAGGACGGACCGGGGGAGGGGAGAGGAGGACGACCGATAAAAACAGAGAGGAGAAGGACCAGAAGAGCCAAATAGGGCACTGGGTCAGTCAGAACAAGGGTCGAGTCTCCAAAACGTGGTTGACAAAGAAAACACACTTTGTAACGGCACACTAGAACATTACCAACCAAAGGAGAATATTGAGTGTAGAGCCGAAGATACTTACAGAGGAGGATCTGTCCGAGGGGACAGGTCGGTGTATTTTACCCTGAGGGCTGGGGTCTTGGGGGTCCGGAAGAGATAGTGTCCTGGAATTTTTAAGAGTAAGTGAAACGAACACACAAATTGTAGAGAGTTTGAAGGAACTAGGGGTGGTGGGACTCTTCTTCAGTCGAGGAGATCCCACCCTAAACCCTAACGGAACGAGTGACGACACGGGGTCTCAAATCTCGACACCGGCCGTGCCTCGTGCACGAAGTATTTAGACACGACTTAATACGCGACTTAATCATCGACAAACGACCCAGGGGAGGAGACAGGTACTCCCAGTCTCCTTTCGGTTTAGTGTCTCTTTCTTCAGTAGTCAAAACTCCCTCTTTGGCGTAAGTACCTCTCGTCCGCACGTACTGAAATCTGTTTCAAATTTGGTTTCCGCATAATACGAAGGTCAGTAACCGGATTCTCGTTTAACTTGTAAGACTTTGACCTATTCACTGAAGGTATTACCTCACACTTCGCAATCGAAGCTCGACAGTAGATCGGGACACACGAACGAATCCAGAGTTTCCTGTCTGACCTTCTTCCCTATATCGGGTAAGTAACAGAAGTCAGAAAGATCTTTCTGTCGAAGGTAGAGTGGAACTCAAAACACATTAAGTCGACTGACGTAAGTCAAGTCAAGTCAAGTCAACACAGGCTGAGAAACGTTGGGGTACTTACCGTCGTGCGGTCCGGAGGGACAGGTAGTGGTTGAGGGCCTCAAGTGAGTCTGAGTACAGGTAGTTCAGTCACTACGGTAGGTCGGTAGAGTAGGAGACAGTAGGGGAAGAGGAGGAAGGGGGGTAGGGAGGGTCGTAGTCTCAGAAAAGGTTACTCAGTTAAGAAGTGTGCTCCACCGGTTTCATGACCTCAAAGTCGAAATCGTATTAAGGAAGGTTTCTTTAGGGTCCTGACTAGAGGAAATCCTACCTGACCAACCTAGAGGAACGTCAGGTTCCCTGAGAGTTCTCAGAAGAGGTTGTGGTGTCAAGTTTTCGTAGTTAAGAAACGACGAGTCGGAAGCAGTGTCAGGTTGAGAGTGTAGGTACGTACTGGTGTCCTTTTTGGTATCGGAACTGATCTGACTGGAATCAGCCGTTTCATTACAGAGACGAAAACTCATACGATAGATCCAACCAGTATTGAAAAGAAGGTTCCTCATTCGCATAAAACTAAAGTACGGAATGAGTTGGTGTAAGGGAGGACGTACCTTACACTTTCACTTCAGCTAGTAAGCACAGGTTGAGAAACACTGGGGTACCTGACATCGGGTGGTCCAAAGAGGTAGGTACTTTAAAAGATCCGTTCTTATGACCTCACCCAACGGTAAAGGAAGAGGTCTCCTAGAAGGACTGGGTCCCTAGCTTGGGTCCACAGGACGTAGCGTCCGTCTGCGAAATGGTAACCTTGGTGGTCGTTAAACTCGAGGACGTGCACTGGGTAGACACCCATGTGAACCGAGAGAAACCGTCCTGGGACAAACACAATGGGGTCAGGTAGGGGAAGAGAAGAGGTCACTCCGGAACCCATACTCCCGTACAGGTATACATCGATCGGGACTTCGTAGAGTCCACGAGGACCGAAAGGGACAAAGATCTAAAAGTATGTAATGGAAGGACGAGTCGGAATCTCTATTTGTAGGGTGAACCCTCTGTCTTGAGTCACACTTCAATCCTTTTGTTCTCTTCCTCGTTCTGGGTCCTCACTCACTCTTGTCTTCAGAAACTCCCGGTGCCGTCACTGATCCTGTTAAAATTTGGGAATTTTTTCCGGCACAGTTGTCACATAGTCTCTACTTAAAATTTTTGGAACACGACGGGTCCCGACGGTTGTCGTTTCTCAGGGAGTCCCGGTTTCGTCAAATCGGATGTCACGAGGGACTCGATTCTTTTAGTTCACAGATCTAGGTATACGAGTGGAGGGGATTTTTACCTTTCTATACATTCGGTTAAAGATAAAAACCAACTGGATGGCTTCAGCCGGTTTATACTCGAGATCGAAATTACATTCTAAAGAGGGTTACTTTTTCACGAAGATAACAGTAGCCTAAATGCACTGGTACCATTATAATTACTATGACTCGTAAAGAACAAACTCCGGACAGAGAAGGGTTCATTTAAACCTTTCGGTCCGGGAAAGTAAAAAACCTTTCTTAAGTAATTTTAATGGAAGTTTTTACTTCACTCGGCATGAAGAAATCTTACTTTGAACTTCTGCGTTCCGTGAAGTGCAACTGAAGTAGGGAACCACTCGTAAAACAATTCATTGAAGGATAACCGATAAAAGTAATACTTCCTCCCGAATATTCGTGGGGTGTAGGAAAGTAGTTCCGAGAAGTTACATCCTTTTGATGTGCCTTACCTGTCGAAACACAACTACAGTGACTGCCGAAACGGGACCGGCCCTCGGGTCTGCACCTACCAACTCTAGTCCAATCCAAGGTGCAAAGTGAAAACGAAAACACGTACTCCAACGGAACTTGTGTTACGGATGAGGACCGAGGACCGAACTTATAAAACGAACTGGAAGAAAGGAATACACGGGTCGCGGAGATAGTTAAGTAGTAGATAACAAACAGGATAAATGAAGTCTGGAACGAGAGACTACGTTAATTAGGATAATTAATTAACCGTTGTTTTCAAATACTTATAATTAAAACAGTCGACAGGACGTACGGAGGGGGTCCGTGCACCGTCTGGACACAAATCACCGACCTCAAGAAAAGGGGATGACAGTAGGTAAGTCGTTACTCCTGGAGGGACCAAATTGGTTCTCAGCCTGTGCCGATTTCACTGAATCGTCGTCGTCGTTGTTGAGTTCCTATATCGTCTAATAGAGCTAGCTAAAAAAACATTTTAAACTTGGACGACGAAGACACAAATTAAATAACGTTCAAAGAACCAAAGAATAGTAGAGTCACTAGTGTTTTCAAACCGTTTTTAGTTTTCTTAGTAAGGTAGTTCTTTTTCTTTACATACCAAGGAAATTAGGTTACTTACTGACTACTACCCGTAAAGTTTGTCTAAGATCCAACAAAAACAAACCGTTTACAGATACATAGATATAACCTCTTAGATAAAGAAACAGGAGAAGGAAGGACGAAAGGACGGAAGTAGGGAAAAAGAGAAAGAGGGAAAGAAAAAGAGTTCTAAGTGTGGTAAGCAGTTAGATGTCGTTTCAGAAGAACACTAATCTTTTTTCAATCACGACGTAAATTTTTCAGTCTTCTCGATCTTAGACTTTGAGTTGTAGAGGACGAATACTTGCTGGAACCTGTTCAGTAAATTTGAGGGACGCACAGGAACCACGAATAGAGGTAGAGGGCTATGATCAGGTTCCCCCACTCATCAAACGACTCACACCGTGTCAAACGTTCACCCTCTCGCTCTGAAACCTGTGTCCGGAAAACCGTGGTTCAAAGTAGAGAAACAGTAACCAGGGATTACTCTTAAGACATCCCCATCGTTTAAGATTTCTGGACCTGGGACTCGTCTCTAGTGGATTAGGTGCAGTCCTAGGTCTACGGAGGACGTGGTGCGGTGCAAAGGTCGACACAAAAATACGGCGGGAAGAACAGAAAGAGGTGTGACGTACTCCGGACTCAAAAGAAAGGAGAGGAAATTTTGAGAGTACCGCTCTCCTGAGAGATGGGGTGTCCGTGACAGGAACCCCTGGCGTACAGATCGTGAGCTCTTCCTCGATGGGGAAGTAAAGTTGACTCTACAAGAGAAAGTAAATCACCTAAAAACGTGTTTTAAATTGAACTTCTTTTATACCGAGGAGTTAGGTACTCTGAAGGGTCCGTTCTTATAACCTCACCCAACGGTAAAGAAGAGTTCCCCTATAAAGACTGGGTCCGAGATTGGACTAAGAAGACGTGACGTCCGTCAGAGGACGTAATATTCGTCTAAGGAATGTCTAACTCGGTTGTCCCTTCGGGGACTTCCTTTGTTGTGTGACGAGTATTGGGGGAGTGTATAGTCAAGTCAAGTCAGAGATCCGGTACAAGTTGAGAAACGTTGGGGTCTTTGGCGTCGTGCGGTCCGGAGGGACAGGTAGTGGTTGAGGCCTCGAACGAGCTTGAGTACAAGTAGGTAAGTCACTACGGTAGGTTGGTAGAGTAGGAGAAAATAGGGGAAGAGGAGAACAGAAGTCAGAAAGGGTCGTAGTCACAGAAAAGGTTACTCAGTCAGGAAGTATAGTCCACCGGTTTAATAACCTCAAAGTCAAAGTCGTAGTCAGGAAGGTTACTTATAATCCTGACTAAGGGAAATCCTACCTGATCAAACTGGAGGGACGACAGGTTCCCTGAGTTCTCAGAAGAGGTTGTGGTGTCAAGTTTTCGTAGTTAAGAAACCGTGGGTCTAAAGAAATATCAGGTTGAGAGTGTAGGTATGTACTGACGTCCTTTTTGGTATCTAAACTGATCTACCTGGAAACGACCGTTTCATTACAGAGACGAAAAATTATACGATAGATCCAACCAGTATTGAAAAGAAGGTTCTTCATTCGTAGAAAATTAAAGTACCGACGTTAGTGGTAGACGTCACTAAAACCTCGGGGGTTTTTACTTCAGTCGGTGACAAAGGTGACAAAGGGGTAGATAAAGGGTACTTCACTACCCTGGTCTACGGTACTAGAAGCAAAAGACTTACAACTCGAAATTCGGTTGAAAAAGTGAGAGGAGAAACTGAAAGTAGTTATCGGAGAAATCAAGAAGAAGTGAAAGACGGTATTTCCACCACAGTAGACGTATATACTCCAATAACTATAAAGAGGGTCGTTAGAACTAAGGTCGAACGTGAAGTAGGTCGGGTCTTAAAGCGTACTACATGAGACGTATATTTAATTTATTCGTCCCACTGTTATATGTCGGAACTGTATGAGGAAAGGGTTAAACCTTGATCAGACAACAAGGTGCAGGCCAAGATTGACGTACGAAAAATACGTCAACGAAGAATTGTTCGTATGTGTAAAGAGTCCTCCGTCCATTCCACCAGACCATAAAGGTAGAGAACTTCTTAAAAGGTGTCAGACAACACTAGGTGTGTTTCCGAAACCGTATCAGTTACTTCGTCTTTATCTACAAAAAAAACCTTGAAAGAACGAAAAAACTACTAGGTTGTCTACAACCGGTAAACCAGAGACCAAGGGAACGGAAAAGAGTTAGGATAAACCTGTAGACCTCAAAGTGTCAAGTACATGACGACTTCGGACCGAACCTCTTAAAGTGTGTAATGAAACGATACACACTCTACTCACGTTAACACGCCATCAAACTTATAAGAAACCGTAACGGAAAGAAACCCTAATCTTACTTTTACCTGTAAAAGGTCAGGACACCGGTGACGACCCAAAAGGTTTAAACGACCGTATAACTCACGTCGTGAAAGTACGTAATATAAAGTCCTAAGCTTTATCGAGTTGACCTTAATGGAGGTGATCGAAACAAGCATCACTACGAAGGATTCCGGGTGAACTGAAGTGTAAGGTCCTACAGACCGAGATCCACTCACTAGTGTGGTAACACCAATAGACCCAGTACTTCTAGAAAAGACACATCAAGAAGACACATAAGAACGGTGCAGAAGAATTATAGAAGACGAAGACAATCCAGGTATACTAAAGACAAGAAAGTCAAGTCAGAGAGTCAGCACAGCATGAGAAACGCTGGGGTACTTGGTGTCGTCCGGTCCGGAGGGACAGGTAGTGGTTGAGGGCCTCAGGTGGGTTTGGGTACAGGTAACTCAGCCTCTACGGTAGGTTGGTAGAGTAAGAGACAACAGGGGAAGAGGAGGAAGGGAGTTAGAAAGGGTCGTAGTCCCAGAAAAGGTTACTCAGTCGAGAAGCGTAGTCCACCAGTTTAATAACCTCAAAGTCGAAGTTGTAGTCAGGATGGTTACTTATGGGTCCTGACTAGAGGAAATCCTACCTGACCAACCTAGAGGAACGTCAGGTTCTCTGAGAGTTCTCAGAAGTTGTTGTGTCAAGTTTTCGTAGTTAAGAAACCACGAGTCAAAACAAATATCAGGTTGAGAGTGTAGGTATGTACTGGTGACCTTTTTGGTATCGAAACTGATCTGTCTGGAAACAACTGTTCATTACAGAGACGAAAAGTATATGATAGATCCAACCAGTATTGAAAGGAAGGTTCCTCATTCAGAGAAAATTAAAGTACCGACGTGAGTGGTAGACGTCACTAAAACCTCGGGGGTTTTATTTCAGACTGTGACAAAGGTGACAAAGGGGTAGATAAAGGGTACTTCACTACTCTGACCTACGGTACTAGAATCAAAGGAATTGTGACTCGAAATTCGGTTGAAAAAGTGAGAGGAGAAAGTGAAAGTAGTTCTCCGAGAAATCAAGAAGAGAAAGACGGTATTCCCACCACAGTAGACGTATGGACTCCAATAACTATAAAGAGGGCCGTTAGAACTAAGGTCGAACACGAAGGAGGTCGGGTCACAAAGAGTATTACAAGAGACGTGTCTTCAATTTATTCGTCCCACTGTTACAGGAAATAACATGGGTAAAAACGTCCCTACAAGGGAACCATGGAGTTTAAAAGAACTTCTCTAGAGATTAGTACAGGTAAGATAACTAAAGGAGATAAAGAAACGTAACTAGTGACTCCCTCCGAAAGAATGGAGAGGAACGATAAGAGACCTTGAGACGCAAGTTTACCCACATAGAAAGGAAAAGAGGAAACGGAAAGGGAAGAAAAGAGTCATTGAACATTCCGGAGGAGTCTGTGGGAAAAACGTAAAGAAAAAGAACCCTTACCAGAACTAGTGACTGAGGACATGTCACAGTGCTTGGAGGTAGATATCAAGAAGTTCGTGAGACAGACAGCCTAGATTAGGGAACTTAGATAAACAGTGAAGGTGACATATTAGTATTCCCTAACTAAATCCAGTATGAACTTACCAGATTACGAAAAGGGATGAAACAAGTTAAATTCAGACTTAAACCGTTATTCCTCAAGTACTAGACTCGGTGTCAGTCGAGGACCAGACCAACATCGACTGACATATCTCGAAGAGGTAAAAAATGACGTTTCTTATATTAGTCAGACTAAAACCATAACTCGGTAGACCACTACAGGTACACATCTCAGAAGAGAACACAACAACCTTCTCCCACAAACGACACTGGTCACACAAGAGAACCGTTTTGAGGTAATCGGAGACGGGCCGAAGTGAAACATGAGGTTCCGGTCTGAGCGGACAATGAGGTCCATACAGGACCGAAGGATGAAAACGTAAGGTCAGGGGAGATTACTTTTCCTGTAGAAAACCCCCACAATCAAGATCTTCCAGAACATCCAGAAGTATCTTGGTAAGTTGAAGTCGAAGAAGTCGTAATCACCAACCCCGCATCTGAACCTAATGACACTATAACTTACCAAACGGAACCTTTACTTGTCTCTAGTAAGACAGTACAAACTCTGACGTAGGTTCATGACGCAAAGCCTGAGAAAACCACTGATACTCCAGTTATATGTGTATGTGTAAACTTCTAGTGCTATAAGTCAGGTGGAAAGGTACAATAAGGCATTCCTACACTCCGGAATCTCCATTGACCCCTTTGTTATCTTAAACTTTTGACCTTCCGTATACGGGGACTACGTAGGTTCCTTGAACTTCGTCTCAACTACGGCAGACCCTCACCCGTCCGTCCTCGTTCGACGTATTTAACGAGAAAAACAGACTTGGCGCCAAGGTCCGTCACTCTGGAACCGTTATTACACGACGTAAATGCGACCTGTCTCCAGTTGGAAAACCAAAACCCCTTCCCAGAAAGGAGTGGTGATTTAGACCGAGATAGTCTCCGAGGGTGGATAAAAATTTTTAAGAAATCTAATAATCTTCTAAGTGACATAAGAGTTCTCCTTAAAAAAATTTTTTCGAGACGATTTTGTCATTGTTAGTGTTGGATCAGTCGTGAGGTCAGACGGAGTGGCAGCATGAGCCAGGAGCCCGGTAGAACCATGACCCGGTGACGACCTCCTCTCGACAAACGACGAGAGATTCTCTTGTTGATTCAAGAGAATGTTTGCGTTCTCGGTTTCAAGATCGTAAAAGTCATTTATGAACAAGAAGGAAACCGTTCGACCTGGGATAAGATCATAGAATGAGTAGTACAATAAAAACTTGTTCAGTCTAAAAGGGGAGAGTGAATTGTTCTTCAGACCTCTATCTACTAACGACTGGGGTCGAGCCAATAAGTCTCTGGACTCCGACTCCAGGCTTAAAGACCCGTCTAAGGGGGGGAAGAACCAGAACTAAAGGTCTACCATCGGGGGTGATTCACGTCATATGGGAGTAAGTTTCGTCACTCTTATCCCTTCCCCCGGGGAATGAATAACGACAACATTTGGCATGAGACGGGGAGTGGCACTGTCCGTAGGACGTATAAGGCGATGCGTCGACTGTTTGACCTGTATGTATATATACAGGGAATCACATCGCTGTGTAGTCAGTTGTGAATCGTTGGGGAAGTGCGGGGCTCTTGTGGTGACCTCTTAGTGAACGAATATAACGTCGCCATAAAGAATAACAGGACTCTCACCTCACTACGCACACTGAGTGAGACTTTTGTTTTGTCTCCGGTCCCTTCCGGTCCATTCGGACCCCAACATAGGGTTCAAACTTTCAGAAACGGACTCAACCCGAGGACAACTGGTGAGACTAGGAGTTAAGAATCGAAAGGGCATCAAGTTCCGGTAGAACGTTGTGATCTACCTAAGGACGGGTTCGAGTAAGGATCACATACCAAAAAGATGGACGGGCAACTGTCGGACTTTACACGAAGGGGTCTAACATTGCACCACCTCTGAAGTGAACGCAAGTAGGAGTCGAGTTTACAATGAAGGGGGACCCTCGGAAGACACTGATGTGGTCGACATAATATGGCGGAGAGGTTTGAGTAAGAGGTAGTACGACGAGATACTGGTAGAGAAGTGTCGTGAAAAGTGGTGGACTTTCACAGCACGGGTAGAGAACAAGAGAGAGGCAGCAAGGACAACCCTAGACTCGAGGTACGGGTGGTCCAGTCCCATACAGGGGACGAAGGTGAGTGGACCTCGTACATCCACTTGGGGATTTCGCCACAACTGGCGCCCCCTTTTTCACTTGGTCGTCAGTAACAGTCCCTCTTCGGGTCCCGAAATCCACTAAAGTCCCTTCCGTTTCCCGAATAACTTCTCGTCTTAAAGAAGTACCTTTATGTCTGCTACGGGTGCCCGGCAGCGTCACACCGTCTCCAGACTCGAAGTGGGTAACGAGACACCCACGACGAATCCTGTGCGTAGTGTGCTAGAAAAAACGTCTACACCCACCTCGGTCGAACAATAAAGTCCCAGGAACGACGTAGGTACACTCGACAAGAACCGTCGACAAAATACGTCAGTACTAAATCCTGCCTTGTTGTTTCGGTAGATATATATTTCCCCTTTTTTTGGAGTTCACGAGAAGTGACATAACAGAAGGTTCTCTTGGGACTCAAGAGTGATGGACGGTTTGTTCTCGAACACGGTTTTTCTGTCTTATTTTCAAGCTCTCTTTATTACCTTTTTGTCCTAGTCCTACCACTGGCGTCGTCAGGTCCGTACTCAAGACCGGTGAAACCTGAAGGACCACGTCGGTTGTCTCTACGGTATTAAGCGGATTTTGAGTCCACTTTCCCGTGTACTAAAACAGGTGTCCTGTCTACTGGTCTGGGTCACTATAGAAAGGTCAGTACTTTGACATCGTAAAGGGAGTTCCGGTCTCTCAAGGACCGTCAAAACAAGGGACTCGACAACAGGTAAAAGCTCAAGGAAAGGGACTTCTTCCACAAAAGACACGGGGACGGTTGCACGGTCTTCACTCCGTTTGACGCGGGACACAACCTCGCTTTCGTTTCTAATAACCGGTAGAACCGTCTGCGCCCCAGTGACAGATATTGAGATCCTCGAATAATCGCAAACCACAGAAGAACGAAATTTTACTAACTGGGCGTCCACTCGTCAGAACGGTCACAGGTATTTATTATTTTCTTGTGATACAAGAATTTAAAATAAAAGTTGAGGGGGATGAGTTAGTCAGTCGAAGGTCGGTTTTCGTACAAGGTCGTTTTCTTCCAAAATATGGTTTCACTATTATCGTACACTACTTGTCTCTCGATTTGTATATTCTTCGATTGACTGTAACAACAACAAATCAGTGATTCAGTACAGACTGAGAAACGGCGGGGTGCCTGACGTCGTCCGGTTCGAAGAGATAGAAAACGATAAAGGGTCTCAAACAAGTTTGAGTACCTCAGCCACTACGGTAGGTTGGTAGAGTAAGAGACAACGGGGAAGAGGAGGACGGGAGTTAGAAAGGGTCGTAGTCCCAGAAGAGGTTACTCAGTCGAGAAATGTAGTTCTCCGGTTTCATAACCTCGAAGTCGTAGTCAGGAAGGTTACTTATAAGTCGTAACTAAAGGAAATCCTGACTGACTAGAGGAACGTCAGGTTCCCTGAGAGTTCTCAGAAGAGATTGTGTTAAACTTTCGTAGTCAAGAAGCCGCGAGTCGGAAGAAATACCAGGTTGAGAGTGTAGGCATGTACTGATGACCTTTTTGGTATCGAAACTGATGTGTCTGGAAACAACCGTTTCATTACAGAGACGAAAAAGTATACGACAGATCCAATTTCCTTTTATCAATTTTCTTTTCATTTCGTTTTCAGTTTGGTTCAGACCCGTCTCTTAAGGATTTTATTCTTACAAAGAATCAATTCTCTGGATTATTTTCACTGGTCCAACTCCATAGACGGAAGGAGAATAAAGGTGGTTTTTTCCCCTTTTTACGGGTCCCCTCCCTTTTGTTTTCCTTTATTCGTTTTCTTTCAGTGAACTTATGCCAACGGCCTTCCAAGAATGACCTTAACCCGTCCCGTACACAACGGTCTTACGCGTAGGTATTTACCAGTCCCCTTTTTTTTTTTTCGTCCACTTTTCTCCAAAGAAGTGTTTGGGAGTTTGTGAACTCCAGTGTACCTAAACTTGAAATTTTCGAATTTTTTGTATATCAGGACTCCTACATTAAAAATTGGGAGAAAGTTTCGAGAGGTGTACTCTAAAATATCGGATCCCCCTTCTTTTCTTCTTCGACAATGAAATGGGTGGCGTCTCAGAAGGTCATTAAACCACTGCATTTGCTCTACGAAAAACATGCGACAAAAGGGAAATCTTTTCTTATTTTAAGATAGAGGGTTATTCACGATCACCTTTTTTTCCCCGAGTCCTCTCCCGATTCCCTTTCGTCCGTCAAAATAAAAGAGCCGGTGGACAAGACTCAAGGACAAAGAGGAGAGTTATTTTTGAGGTCAGTCCAACATAAAACTACGGACAGTGAGGGTTAAGTAGCCCACTGTTCTGATAAGATGTGATTATTCAAATCGAGGCGTACACATCGGACTCCTTACACGATCTTAGTCTCCTGAGAAGGGCAAAGATACGACCTTAACCCCACGACTTGCAGTGAATACCATGGGGCAAAGACATACGTGGCCAGACGAACATAATAAATTAGACCGTTTCAGTTTTATTCCTAATTATTATCGAAACGTTAGATGTTTATTTTCATACGGTGAAATTTAAAAACCGTCACTCGACCGTAAAACAGTAAATTAGTAAAGTGTAGTAATGGGACGTTATACCTTACATTACTGTACTGTGAGAGTTTACTGTTTGTGAACCAAAGAGGACGTACCCTTCTTCATTACATTATCCTTCGTTTGAGAGGAATTTCCAACGACCTCAAAGTGAGGGTGTTGAACCCTACTTCTATGACTCGTCTATGTTCCACTCCTTTTCCTCTGCGAGTGGAGGTCTACAGGACCCCTTCCGCGTGCCACCCTTCGCTCAACAGAGGTAAGGCTACCTCGTCAGGACTATGACAGACACAGAAAGGAATGGTCCCTGAGGACGACTTGCGGCACGTATCCACGAAAGGAAATAGTTTCCGACTCGACTTTACCCCCACTCTTCCCTTTGTCACCAACTGTTAAAATAAAATATTAACATAACAGTATTTCACTTTCACTTCAGCGAGTCAGCACAGGCTGAGAAACAATGGGGTTCTTGACATCGGATGGTCCGAAGAGGTAGGTACCCCAAAAGGTCCGTTCTCATGACCTCACCCCACGGTAAAGGAAGAGATCCCCTTAGAAGGGTTGGGTCCCTAGTTTGGGTCCAGAGGGTGTAACATCCGTCTAGAAAGGACAGACTCGGTGGTCCCTTCAGGTATAACAGTACACACTTTTGATCAATCGGGACCAATCATCAACAAATTTAAAGCGTAGTCCATCATGTACCGATTACCTACAAGATGTTTTACTAGTGGGGACCAATTGAGAAGAACAGGAACCCCTTCAAGGAAGAAACGCCACGTCGTGTGGTCTAAATGAGAAAGTCACCGTAGACGTTCCGCAGAACCTAAAATGTAGGTTATGTTTCGAGTGCCAAAAGACCGTGTCTCCCCAAAGAGGACATCACAAGTGAGAGACCTGTCTGCTGTCGTGGTCAGTACGTTTTTTAATTCTCCGTAGGACTGGTGAAATGACAGACTAGGAAGGTCCCTGATATACGTCGTACACCTTGCGACCAAGTCGGTCCTGAAGTTGGGTAGTCTTGTGGTCGAGATTGATCACATGGGGTCAACCCGGAAGACCAAATTGGGGAGTGAAGGACAACCAAGTGAAAGGTCCCTGGCAAAAAAGAAGAGAAGAGGAAATTACCTCAGAGGATCGGCTTCGTCGGAGACAGAGTGGACCTGTGGATAGACTCAAAGAAGAGAGGGAGAAGGGGAGGTATGTTGAGGGGTGAGCCAGAGGTGCGACGTCGACCTCTGGGGACGTCTCAAGTCTATACCAGAAAGGGAAGTGAGGAACCTCGGGTAAGTACTCGCAGGTGGCTACCTCGCGTCTCGACGCCCGAAGGACTCTTGCCACGCGACGGCACCGTCGAGTCAGAGGGGAAGATGTCGGAGTAAGGTACAAAAGACACGAGGCCTGCGTGACGGAAAAACTCAAAGGGGTCAAAGAAACCGAGTAGAACTAGCGAAAGAGGTCATCTGAAGACAGGGACACCCGGACAGACCTTAGGAGAGGGGAGTGAAGAGGATCGTCTGAATATAAACCCAGGAGTCGAGCACGCAGTAGGTAGCCCCCTGTTTTATACCCAGCACAGGGTACGAACAGTGAGCAAATCCTGGAAACTTCGCATATTGAATCAAACCTCGATGTGCAAGTGACTATCTTGACTGTTAGTAAGTCAATCACGGAAAAAAGGATGGTCTGGAGAACAAGGTCCCGCCGTCCCTGGTACGACTTAAAACAAGTAATAACACAAAAGTCGAAATCGTCTCTTGAGTAGTGTGTCGGTAACGAATAAGGAAGTCGGTTGTTTATACCCTATAGACAATTTCCCCATTCAGTTGCCGCCCAGTCTCTACAACGGGTCCGACGACCCGCGAACGGAACGACACGTTGAAGTATCAGAACAAGACAACCTTTGCACTATCCGTCTTTTATTATTCGACTTTTACCTAAAGAGGTGGTATCTCAGTGGTGGTAGTGCAATTTCTGTGAAAGACCGGTAGAGTTGAGGTCCGAAACCATAATTGTCGAAGTGTGGTCCCTGTTCGTCTCAGAAACCTACGTGTCCACCATAAGTGGGAACCACACACTCTTCCCTCTACCATAGTCATAAAGACTTGGGACTTTTATGTTCCGTTAAGAGTCTCATTAAAAATCTCATCCAGTCAAGAATGAATCACCTTTTAGAAGTGGACATAGGAACGGTAAACACAGTTACCTTTCAAATCCTGTCACCACACCAGGAGTCGTTTGACCCTCGGTGTCTGACTCTGATGTACGAAGTCTCCCAGACTCTCACTGTTCGTCTCTTGAACTGGACCTGGTGTCAGGGGACCTTTACTGTGTACTCGACTCTTGACTCTGTCTTGAGCTCCGTGGATCCCTGCAACCCTCTACAAACCATTATAGACCCCTACAAAAACCAACAGTATTGGTTCATTCCCTTGTGCTGACCGTAGAGTACTCAGCTTCAGTCCCTACGACGATTGATAGGATGTTTCGTATCCTCCGAAGGGTACTATCTTAGTACACTGGGTTTTACGATTATGAAGTCTCCGACTCTTTGGGTCCACATCTTGGAAGTCTTTGGAGTGCTGAGTCAAGATCTCTGGCTGTCTCGGTCAAAACCTCCTCTGGGGGACGCTCCTCTGGTGTCTTTCGTAAACGACAGTCACACCTGAACCTGAGAAGAGTAAAAGTTATAATTGTGTGAATGCTTTTCCGATCTTGGTGTCCTCTCCGCGGATTCCTAATCTGGCTCCGCCCCGTCTTCTCACGAAACATTTATAAGTGGGTCGACGCCTCCGGTGTACGTAGAAACTCAATACTGGGCTATTCCCAAAACTCTCGAACGGGTGATGTGTAAGTTCTTTTTGTGTCTTTTTTTAACTCGACTACTATAGGCAGTACGTTAAAGGGAAATTCGTGTCGGAGTATTTATGGTTGATATCTCAGGTTGACTTGAATAACCTTTATAGGGGTTTTGGAACCTTTTATCTGTTCACGTCCACCATTCTATAAATGACTTTACTTGACAGACACTTACTTTTTATACACTCGTTTTGTCTATAAAATAGACAGTAAAACAAGTGTCTTTCTCTAGGTAATTCAAAGAGGTAAAGTAAGCCGAGGACAAACCATACTTTCGTGAAATTTGGTCTAGAAGTAAAAGGAAAATTTTTAAGTCATACCTTTCATCCCTGAGTTGCGGAGGGAGCGGGAGAGGAGGGAGAGGGGTTTTCGGTCATTATAAAAACTTTGGAACTGTCGTTGAAGACGTTTATGGTTTGATACAGAATAATGACTGTCAGCACATCCATCTCCCTTTTATTTTTCGTTCACCGACCGGTCTACCTCAAAATTTCAGGAAACTGGGAAAAATCCTTTTGTCTTAACCAGTGACTTATAGGTGTAAAAACTCTTCGACTCTTCAGAACGTCACCTAGTCATAGTCTAATATTAATACTTAAAAATGACTCACTAGAAGTAGACGTCTCGTGAGACGGACACGACTTTACCTACGCATTTAATACCAGAGACTGAAGTTTCTTGAAGTGAGATCAAAACTCCTTCCTCGTAAATGTGTCTCTTTCAATGTAATGTTATCATAATTAAGGTAAAAGATAGAACCACGGTAAATTTAATTTAATTTTAGAATCAAGGAGTCTTACCGGTGCAAAGGTCAAGAGTCACAGGTGTACACCGAGCACTGGTGACAAACCCTAGTGTGTCTCACTTTTAGGGTAGAAACGGGGTCTCAGACAACCTATCGTGATAAGATCTCACGTTGAAATGAAAGGGAATTTTTCTTTTTTTTTTTAGACCTACAGATTGGTTGGGGCACGAAATTACCACCAGTCTGGACCCAAGTACGAGACCGAGACGGCAGACAAGTGGCGAACTGGCGTCAGTAGAGAGAATTGGACAGATTCGAGGGGACACGAGTAGAAATTCTCTCTCTCTCTCCTTCATTGTCCTGAAAGAAGTCTTCGACAACACTCTTAATCTGCTCCACAATGTGTGTCCCACGAGTCAGGACCCGTGCATAAGTCAGGACATAACGATACGCACAACATACTTAACAGAATTGAGTGCCCGGACCGTTTCTGTTCGGACGAGTGGGTCGTCAGGCGTAGGAGGGACCGGAACAGGGTCAGGAACCCCCATTCCGTTCACCACACTGACAACGACGGCACCCTACCTGCACACAACCCTCAGGAAGACCCGCCTCTTTAGTGGCGGGGGGACGTCGGGAGGTGCACGAGGACAAGAGAAACCGCCACACACATTTCCGGTCTCAGAGTCCCTCCTACGTCGAACCTGGCGACTCAGCACCGAACCTCTTAACGAGTCGGAGGTCTCCTGAAATACACGCGATTCGGTGAGTCTAAGTCTCTACGAGTAAACAGACGTGACGTTCCTACACGCAGTAGACTCCGGTAATCCAACTGAGAGACGGAAGTAGACAGGTTTGTAAGAGTCTGGACAACTCCGACCTGGTGAGAAACAATGTGATTAACTACACGAAAAATAAGTCCCTGAAAGGAAAAATAGTAGTAGACTAGATCTGACTCTCCGGTCATGAGGAGTCTCTTCTCAAAATTATCATCCTTACGTCACTTCACTTGACTTTCACTATCAGAGAGTCAGGACAGGCTGAGACACTGGGGGTACCTGACATCGGGTGGCACCCCGAAGAAACAGGTACCTTAAAAGGTCCGCTCTTATGACCTCACCGAAAGGTAAGGGGAGAGGTCCCCTAGCTTGGGTCCAGAGGACCGAACGTCCGTCTAATAAATGGTCGGACTCGGTGGTCTCTTCGGGTCATCTTTACGTCTTTTATCCAAAAGACTCAAAGTTTTAAGACCTGTAAACTCATAGACTTTTAAAGTCGTATTCTTTCGTCCTCCAAAGACAATATTGTATCGTCTTACTCTCGTGAAGTAGGAGAACGATTCACGTCTAAGGGATCTGAACACTGTCCCTTATCTTCCTTCATCGTTTTTAATGTCATGTGGGTCCTTCTTTAAACTCAAGGTCAAACCGATGGATCTCAGACTCACAGACATCCGTTCAATTCATCCGGGACAAAGGAACCGTCTTTCTGTCTGTTAGTCCTGTAGAGTCTTTTAAGAAAGCTACGATCTCCTACTGTCGCACCCGGTCAACGTCAGTTATCTTTATAAAAACTACTACCTTTGCAAGACATAGGGACACCAGGTCATACTGTCGGTGATCGGTGTACACGTCCGACTTATGAATTTTACGCCGATCACGTCGACTCCTTAGACTTAAAATTTCAAACCAATTAAAATTCAGTAAGACTACCGGCGTGTACCGACCACCGATGGTAGAACCTGACACGCACAGATCTGGTTTAAGGGTAGGGTCTCAGAAGCGAGAACATACAGGGGTTTGAGTCTGCGTGTCGACACCAAGACGACTGGCTCCTCGACACTTACCTGATTCTCCCAAAGAAGGTCGGTTGTCGTTTTTCCGTGCTAGATTTTTAGTTAAACAATAGCTCTTCACTGTAAAGAAAGTGAGAACCGAACACTTAGAAGACATCAAGGGATTCTATCTCCGAACAAAGGGAGGCTCTCTCCAGACCTCTTCCGTGTTTAATTTGACGAGCGAAGTCGGGAGTCGCAGTCCGCAGTGTGACCACTCAAAGTGGTCTCGGTCCTATAGATGAACATTCCGGTGTACTAACCGACAATTCTTCCCCAGTTAAGGGGACTATTGTGCACCGGAGCGCCCAGGGGTCTACGATCGCACCTCGAAAAACGAGTGTGGGTGACGGTCGGTGGGTTACCCCGACCGAG
The DNA here is from genome assembly GCA_006410555.1 of Capra ibex. Taxonomy (NCBI): domain Eukaryota; kingdom Metazoa; phylum Chordata; class Mammalia; order Artiodactyla; family Bovidae; genus Capra; species Capra ibex. The sequence continues at coordinate 60,583,732 of SJYO01045292.1, forward strand.
AACTAAACAAAGGGAGGAGAAGGACGTACAATTAGAAGGACGGTAACCGAGTGAGGTAATCCGTCTCGACTCCGTCTCTCATTAACGGATGTACTCAGGGTGAATGTCCTTCCCCTCTCTCTATTTTACCGTTTCTGTGGGTCTCTCTCTACCCGTACACAAAGACAAAGACTCAAGAGGTGATAAACTAATTTTACCAAGCGTCTTCTACAACGGAGATGGTCGATAACACCGACTCACACCCAGGGACATTGCCCCGTGTAATCTCGTCCGTCCCATTACGGACCTATCGTCGGAGGGGGCGTCCGGACCTGAGGGAGACTAGGACCTGAACCGTGTGAGGAGGGCAAATAGTCAGGGTCAAAAGGGTTCCGGGACGGAGAAGGTCCTTCGGGAGGGGGTCGTGTCTTTTTCTCGGTCTCGTCGCGGGCGAGGGGTTGGGGACAAACACAAACACCATCTATTGTCGTTAATTAAGAGAATAGATGGTTTATTTAATCCAGTAACACCATAAACAGAGGTAGGTGTGAGAAACTTTCGAGGGTCTCTTTTCCTACATAAGTACCTGAGAGAGACATGTCGTGAGGTAATCTATTCACCGACGTAGGAGTAAAAAGAATGGGGTCAGGAGGACTACCTAAGACATGTGAACGTCACTATGTGAGACTAAAGACTACGGGTTGGGAGGGGACATAAGGGTGTCTTTTCTATTGGGTCTCGACTTATTTTTTCCGATAAGAAAATTGTACCACAAGTATTTCCCGGTAGTATGGTGCAGTCTTATTTTCTGAAACCGAACGTATAGTAAAGGGGTACGATTGAAGAAAAAAAAAATTGGTAACTACTTTCACATAGTCCGATTAACATATTATAAACTTGAAAGAGTTATTTCGAGATTCTTTCTCCCCTTCGTCTTCCTTCCCTCCCTCCCTCTTACTACTCCGGTGTACGTGTTGCAAATTTCGGGAGTTGAAACGTTTTTAACCTTCGGTACCTCTTTGAAGTCATAAAATCATCGTCATTGTGCAAATATACGTTGTTCAGAATACTGACTGTACTTCCATACACAGTTTTTTATTTCTTGATATCTCTTTCCTTCAGTTAGTCACGAAGATCCGACATTCTAGAGCTCCGGACTCCACCTGAAACCAATGAGAAAGTTGGGGAACTAGGATGATCTCAGGCACCATGTTGTGTCGATGAATTATTTACAATTAACTTGACTGTACTCAAGGTGATGAACCAGTTGTGGTCGGCAGCCGACAACACACTTCACACCACACACACACGCGCGATAACAAGAAGCCATCACAGACTGAGACACACACTGGGGTACCTGACATCGGGTCGTCCGAGGAGACACGTACCCTAAGAGGTCCATTCTTATGGTCCCACCCAACGATAAATGTAGAGGTTCCCTAGACGGGGTGGGTCCCTAGCTTGGACAGAGAATACAGAGGACTTAACTGTCCACCCAAGAAAGGGTGGTCGCGGTTGACCCTTCGGGCTCTACATCACGGCAATGGAGGTTAAAATTCTCTACTCATGACAAAGCCAAAGTCTTTCTTCCTGTCACTCCACATCTTTCTACTTTCATGAACGGAAGACGAACTTGTCAATGTGAACCACCAGGTCTGACCCAGTCGGGATTGTCGAAGGATCAAAGTGGGAAACGGACGTCTCAAGGCACTCTCGAACCGTGTCTGATAGGCGCGTTCCGAGAGACTCCGAAAGATCAGGACTTACCGGTAGAGCATAAACGTGGAGATCGTCCCTTCACGGTGTCACCGGACACGCAGAGGAGACCTTCCCTGAAACAAGTAGGACAAAAGTGTTTTGACCCGACGCATAAAAGGACTCCCGGCGACGGAAGTATCTGACAGTCGGACATTTCTACTCGTATAGCTGGAGTGTATCATGAACTAAAATGGACACAAGGAACGAGAGAATAAAGGTTCTAAGAAAAATATACAAATTAACGGTAAAACTACACAAGTCACGGTACTTTCTTTTATCTATTAGTTCGTTTACTTCTTTCATTTCGCTCAATTCCTGGTCTTCGTGACTATGGACACCTTGACCGATTAAATAAGTGAGAGCCACCATTAATTGACCGACTACGTAGTGACGTCACTTTGAACGCACACCACACGGAAAAATAGGAGACAAGGAGGTTCAATTTATCGAAATAACCCCTCTGTAACTAATGTGTTAGTTAAACACGAAAAAAAAAATTTCTTTACATCTACATGTCATCTTACTCTATTGTAGAAACGGGTGTTTAAGGAAAGGGCGAGTATACCTTTTTTATTGATATTTGTCGATTTAGAACAGGGTGAGAAACGTTGGGGCACTTGTCATCGGACAGTCCGAGGAGACAGTACCCTAAAAAGGTCCGTTCTTATGACCTCAACCAACGGTAAAGAAAGAGGTCCCCTAGAAGGGTTGGGTCCCTAGTTGGGAAACAGAGGACACAACCGTCCGTCTAAGAGATATATATGTATATATATACGGGTACAAACACTTTTCTACGAGTTGTAGTGAGTAATAATCTCTTTACGTTTAGTTTTGGTGTTACTCCATGGTGAAGTGTGGTCAGTCTTACCGACGCTAGGTTTTTAGACGTTCGTTATTTACGACCTCTCCCACACCTCTTTTCCCTTGGGAGGATGTGACAACCACCCTTACGTTTGATCATGTCGGTGATACCTCTTGTCACACCTCTAAGGAATTTTTTAACGTTTATCTTGATGGAATACTGGGTCGTTAGGGTGAAGACCCGTATGTGTGGCTCCTTTGGTCTTAACTTTCTCTGTGTACATGGGGTTACAAGTAGCGTCGTGACAAATATTATCGATCCTGTACCTTTGTTGGATCTACAGGTAGTCGTCTACTTACCTATTCTTTCGACACCATGTATATGTGTTACCTCATAATGAGTCGGCATTTTTTCTTAAGTAAACTTAGTCAAGACTACTCTACCTGCTTTGACCTCGGCTAATATGTCTCACTTCATTCGGTCTTTCTTTTTGTGGTTATGTCATATGATTGTGTATATATACCTTAAATCCTTCTACCGTTACTGCTGGGACATACGTTCTGTCGGTTTTTCTGTGTCTACACATATCGCCTGAAAACCTGAGTCTCCCTCTCCCTCTCCCACCCTACTAAACCCTCTTACCGTAACTTTGTACATATGATAGTACAATCTTAGCTTAGCGGTCGGATACAGGCTACGTCCTATGTCGTACGAACCTCGACCACGTGCCCCTACTGGGTCTCCCTACAACACCCCTCCCTCCACCCTCCCCCCAAGTACAAACCCTTGCGTACATTCTTAATTTCTAAAATTTTAAATTTTTTATTTTTTTATTTATTTTAATTTTTTTATTTAAATTTTTTTGTTTGTTTCTATTACCGTTTTATTTTTGATAAAGTCTATTTTATTTATTTATTTATTTGAAAGGAATTCATATTTTTTGTTATATATATATACGGGTACAAACGTATGTATATATATATATATGTGTGTAGGAATAACCAATTAATTATACGTATAATTATTTCGTATAATTTGAACTTAAAATTGTTAAAATTATTTAAAAGGGAAGTTTTATATAGAAATTGTAGAATTTATATGAAAACGTTTTACACAAATTTATATATGTCTAAACATGTGCACGTGTCTATACATATGTACGTGTACACATGTATAGACATATATACACACACGTGTACATAAATATGTGTGTATGTATGTGTCTTTGTATGTTTTGGGATTTGTGCGTGAATATTTGTGTCTATGTGTGTGTAGGGGTCAACTGCCCATGCGTCCAACAAAAAATTAAAGAGATCCAGTGTGTGAAGCGACGTCACGAGTAGGACCTATACATATATATATAAAATGTAAACAGACTGATAAGGAAATCATCTTAGCGTTCCAACGTAAAATAATTAAAATTATAATTTTTACCTTTTAGAGGGAAATACGTTGTGGTATCCCTATTTGGTACCTTGAAAGGTAGTTTGTGACTTCGGCAGTACGAGTGGGAACCACTCTTTCAGTCCAAGGTGTGGTCTCTATTACATATCCTTTGTGCCTCGTAGCACGTCCGTATATCCTTTGTGAGTTTCTCCAATCAACATTTATGTTTGCTCGCTAACAGTCTTACACTACCTTGAGGAACAAGAGAAATGACGTTTAATTGAGACCCCCTCCTGAGCGGCCCGTCGGACCGAGTCGCCTTCGGTCCTCTATTTGACCTACGGTAGGTAGTGTCGGGGTGGGGACGGGGTCTCGATGACCACGGAGGCTGAGGGGTGGGGGAGGGGTTTATCTGCGTAGGTAGTTCACGGTACGTCTTCAAATAGAAGGCACGGTCCTGGCGTCGTCGTTTCCCGTCTCAGAGACGTACTCCTTAGACCTTAAATGTAGACACATACACCCCTCACCTGACCTTTGCAGTCTGACATAAATGGAACTTAAAGGGTCGTTAGACGTCCGTCTTCGTAGTCTACACCGAGAATACTTCATTCCTGTAGAATGTACAAGGTACGTTCCGGTAAGAGGTTCACGAAAGATGGGGTAATAAAGTCCAGACTCCTCTTACCTCAGTTGAGAAGGTTGGTGAACTTTTTCCTTCTTCAAATGGAGAGGCTTGTGTAGTGGGGAACAAAACGAAAGGTAGAAACGAAAGTAAAACTATTCTGTTTTGGACGTCGGGTCTGAGGTCTGGAACGAGGAGGCGTCGAGGCTTACGTCGTCAAGACACGAGGCAACCTTCCTCCAGAAGTGTCCCCGGTCCGATCTGACTGTTCAGTCGCGTTCTAGACCAGGATTCTCGTCTCTCGTCAAGTTGTCAAAACGGGAAGGGTCTATTTTGTCTGAACGAGAGTCAAAGAATTACCCTCTTTGTGGTCGAAACACCACTTCGACCGTTCCGTGTTATGTATCTTTTCTCCATGTAAAAAACCATAAGGATTTTAGGATGTCAAGTCCAAAGGACTACCACGACGGCCATTTCTTGGGGTGACGGTTACGTCCTCTGTGTCTTCCGCACCCAACTAAGGACCCACCCCTCTTAGGGGACCTCATCCTTCACCGGTGGGTGAGGTCATAAGACCGGACTCTTTAAGGTGCCTCCCTCCTCGGACCGCCCGATGTCAGGTTTCACACCTTTCTCAGTCTGTGCTGACTCGTGTCGTATCGTTTAAGATCTCAAGTGCACTCGAGAGGCAGACAAGGCAGGGGGGCAGGACCCTACTCCCACAAAGGGTAGGTGACTCTTCGGCTGTGTCTCAGCCTTTGCAGGGGTCAAGAGTCCACACACAATTACAAGACCGGGGACGACGTTAAAGTCTGTGTGAACTGGGACTTTGCAAGGACCCCCATTCCTGTCCTATCAAAATCACAGTGTGAGTCCTACCTTAGAATCTCTACTCTTACTCCCAGAACCAGTACCTTCATTCGAAGCTCGTAGGAGTGTGGGAAGAGGAGGCAAGGACGAAGTCCCGCGGAGGCACCAAGGCGTGTCACTGTGTGTCCCACTCTTTAGTCTCCCGTCCCACCCACGACGGTGACGAGAGAAAGGGAGCCCGGTCTCGGTTTACCAAGGCCAAGTAGACTCGGAGTCGAAGGAGAAAGGTCCACAGGGACGCCGAGTCTACCATTTCTTAGACGGACGTTACGTCCTCTGGACTCAAGTTCGGGAACCAGTCCTTCTAGGGGACCTCTTCCTTTACTGTTGGGTGAGGTCATAAGAACGGACCTCTTAGGGTCCCCGTCTCCTCGGACCGCCCGATGTCAGGTGCCCCAGCGTTTCTCAGCCTGTGCTGACTCGCTGCTTGCGCAGTGAAAGGAGAAAGATGTGAACAAACCAGTGTCCCGGACCTACCCTCCACCGAGTTTATTCTCCTACTTACACTTTCACAGTGTCTTGGTTTGAGCCCAGGAGAGTGGGTGCGTGTCTCCTCTGGCCTTTTCGACCGAATTTCGGGTCGTAAGTCTTTTGCTTCTAGTGCCGTCGTCCAGGGTAGTGACGTACCGTTTATCTACCCCTTTGTCACACTTGTCACCGACTGGAATAAAAAGACCCGAGGTTTAGTGACGTCTACCACTGATGTCGGTACTTTAATTTTCTGTGAATGAGGAACCTTCCTTCCAATACTGGTTGGATCTGTCGTATAATTTTCCGTCTCTGTATTGTTTCCCGGTAGATCAGCTCCGATACCAAAAAGGTCACCAGTACATACCTACACTCTCAACCTGATATTTCTTTCGACTCACGGCCTCTTAACTACGAAAACTTGATACCACAACCTCTTCTGAGAACTCTCAGGGAACCTGACGTTCCTCTAGGCTGGTCAGGTAGGATTTCCTCTAGTCGGGACCCACAAGTAACCTTCCTGACCACAACTTCGACTTTGAGGTTATAAAACCGGTGGACTAAACTTCTCGACTGAGTAACCTTTACTGGGACTACGACCCTTTCTAACTGCCGTCCTTCTCTTCCCCTGCTTTCTCCTACTCTACCGACCTACCGTAGTGACTGAGTTACCTGTACCCAAACCCATTTGAGGTCCTCAATCACTACCTGTCCCTCCGGACCACACGACGTCAGGTACCCCAACGTTTCTCGACCTGTGCTGACTCGCTAGTTTGACTTGACTTGTGGGTACGTGTCATTCCGGTTCGTTGCCTGTGGTCCAACACGACTTCCTCTTACGTCGGCGCAAATAACATCCGTGGTTCGTTGGTCAGGTCCGTCGATCACGAATTTTCCGTGTCTCGGGGTTTCCGAAAGTCCCTTTCCACAAAATTTTGGTCCTACTCCCTCTCTCAACACCCCACACACAAGTGAACACCTGTGAGAAGACTAACCAACCACCACTCCAGTAGCCCTCAGTTGCAGAAGTTGAAGACTGAGGTCGACCAGACCCCAGTGTGCCAAACACCTGTCCTAGGTCAATTGAGGACGACAGACCACCCACCCACAGTCACAGATGTTTCGTCGAGTCTCCGGAAACGAATCTTATAACAGATATCGGGGGCTCCTCCTCGACTTCCACGATCTGAAACAGATTACCTTTTTGATAATAATAAAACAGAACAAACTGCCAAAAGGAAGGAAAGACGTCAAAGATTGAAGAGACCAATTTAAATGAGAAACCTTGAGTCCCTTCCGGACCCTTCGATTTCAAAGAGATGTCTGTTTTCCGTCCGTCTACCGTCACCACCACCCCACCTCCTTCCCGTGAGAAAAGACCCTTCCGGTGCATTACAAGGCGAGTTGATGTCTGGCACACTCAGGAGTCAGTGAGTTGGCACAGACTGAGAAACCCTGGGGTGGCTGACATCGGGCGGTCCGAGGAGACAGGTACCTTAAAGGGTCCGTTCTCATGACCTCACCCGACGGTATAAGAGGAGGCCCCCTAGAAGGGCTGGGTCCCCAGCTTGGGAACTGAGAACGCAGCGGACGTAGCCGTCCGTTCAAGAGATGGTGATCCTGGGGGACCCTTCGGGGGTTGATACCTCGTCACACTAGTTATCGTCTATTAACTCGACACAAGTAAAATAGTGATGGTCACCCACCAAATCCGTGATTCAGTAAACTGAGAAAGCTGGGGCGCCCGACATCAGACGGTCCGAGAAGACAGGTACCCTAAAAGGTCCATTCTTATGACCTCACCCAACGGTAAGGGAAGAGGTCCCTTAGAAGGACTGAGTCCCTAGTTTGGACCCAGAGGACATGGCGTCTGTCTAAAAAATGACTGACTCGATGGTCCGTTCCGGGCCACCGAGTCTACCATTTCTCGGTAATGGTAACGAATGTACTAACAATGTGACAACCAATTTTTTTTTTGTGTTTGTTTTCCGTCATTGGGTACACCCGTCCAAATAACAAACTGGATAAAGTTCTTTTGTTACAGTTTAGTCGTAGATCTGACATTAAGACAATTCTTGGTCCCTCCACGTACTACCCTCGAACTCTCCCCTGCCGTACTTCGTGTACTGATCTACGATCCCGTCTCACAAAGAAAGGATCCAGAAATTCCCATAAATTACTTTAGCGATGATACGCGGTCAACGATAGTACTCAGTAACAGTAGGCAAACGGTAACTCGGAAGGGTGGTCGGAATAATACGTCTATTCGTCCAACGAGGGTAAAATATCTATTCCTGTCTCCCCGGCACTCTCCACTCTGAGGTCTAGGTCCAGGGAGGTGAACACTCACTAGACATCTCCTCACACCTCACACCGAGAGGTATCTCGGATCTCGAACTCCACCACAGGTAAGGTCGGAACAAAATATGGATAAACAAAATATGTACAAAATCCCTTCAGAAACATTGTCTGTGAGTACGACTTCGGCATAAACGGAACCCGAGACGACCCTTCCAGGACAAAGACCTTCCTCTCAACGGACAAAGTGAAGACCACGTCTTAACCTCTTTTTACGCAACAGGACTCACTTATTTACGTACCCGAATAGAATGGTCCGGGACGAGAGTAAGGGTCGACACAGGGTCTCTCTCAAGTGAGTCAAGGAAGGGTAGTCAGAACACCTTGACGTTCAAATTCTATCGACTGTGAGATCTTTGTCATTAACCGCATTATAAGTGTGTGTCGTTTTCTGCCAGTAAAGGAGCCCGTGGTTTCTCGTCTTGGGTCAACACTCCAAGGTCTTTTCCTGCCGACCTACCGGGACTTCAACCATGGTGCCATTGTGTTTGTGTCGAGGCTGCCGGAGGAGAACTGTCGATATTAGGAGGTGTACCTTTGTCCGTTTTGAGAATTGATAATAAAATCTACCGTAGGGGGAAAAATTGAAATTCGTCACGAGAAATTTGTAGAGATTTGAAAGGGTTAAGGAGGGGTTATGGTACGATACTTAACGAACAGTGACATTCGACATGTGTTTCTCTCTGTGCACGTCGTTCGTGCTTCTATAGTCCTTCACCAAAAGGATCGTTGTCATCAGTAGGTTTTCTAGGGTCTTGTAGGAAGGATAAGTCTGTCGTGACGTACAAAACTTATGACGACTGTCCACTTCACCTAAGTGTCATAAATTATGTTTTTTTATAATGATCCCTAACCATGACGTGTTTTCGTGCTTATAGGCATGATAAGTGTTCGTCGACTTAAGTGACAAAAATATAGATAGATAAATTTAATAAATCACTCCGTGTTAACGTTTTCGTTTGTAAGTGGACGAGTGGTTTACTGATTAGACCCCACATAATACCTTTCAGACTAAGGGGTCTGGAGTAAGTCCGTGGACCCTGTGTAGGGATTTAGTTCCGGCCGAGAGAGATGCGTTCGGGCAGGACTCCTATCGGAACTTACTATTTCTCTGCAGGGAGACGGTTCAAGGAGTCATCTGCACAGGTCAAATTTTATTTTTACTCAGTTATGTCAACCGCTTTAGAAGGTGGGGGTTCCTTGAGATAGACCAATAACGGCATTGAGATAGTCTTTGTGAGAGTATAGGGAGGAGGTAGGAGAGTGTTCATTATAGGTTTCTTTTAAGTAGGGGCTTCCAGTTTTTTCTTTTCCTTTTTTTTTTTTTTGTGTTCGTTGTCTTTTTATTCGGGAGTTTTTAGGTGACCTTATTTTCTTTCTCTCTTCTCCACCCTCTCTTTAACTCTACCACGTTCCCCTTCCATTCTGCACTCTGTCCTCTGACTCAAAGTCGAACGTTCCCTCTGAAGTCCTCTTACACCGTAATGTCGGACCTGTTCTAAGATTGGACATACCTCGAATTAAGGTATTTCTTTCTTTCGTAAATTCGGAAAGTTTGACGTTTTAAACGGTCCCAACATAATGAGGGCAATAGCAGAACGCACAAATCAACGAGTCGGCACAGGTCAAGAAGCACTGGGGTACCTGACTTCGGGCGGTCCGAGGGGAGAGGTACCCTAAAGGGTCCGCTCTTATGACCTCACCCAACGGTAAAAGAAGAGGTCCCCTCGACGCACTGGGTCCCGAACTTGAGCGTCGAGAACACAGAGGACGTGAAGTCCACTCACGAACTGAACGACCCGGTAACCACTTCTGGTCAATAAAACGTATATATATTTAGGTACGGGACACGTCGGAGACACACATGTCTTGACGTGGTCCGAGGTTCCCATGCTCCTCAGAGGGAGAACCGAATATTAAATCAATTTCTCTGCCTCGTTCCTCTTTTTCACGTTTCATTGTTGACTACCTCCGTCCATGACTCGAAGTCGTAAAGCATTATTCACTGCCGGATGTTCAACTATAGTCTTCCTCCTTAATGGCTGTCTTATCCGGTCAAGTCAAGTCAACGAGTCAGCACAGTTTGAGAAACTCTGGGGTACCTGACGTCGTGCGGTCCGGAGGGACAAGTAGTGGTTGAGGGCCTCAAATGAGTCTAAGTACAGGTAACTCAGTCACTACTGTAAGTTGGTAGAGTAGGAGACAGCAGGGGAAGAGGAGGGCGGAAGTGAGAAAGGGTCGTAGTCCTAGAAAGGGTTACTCAGGTAAGAAGGGTAATCCACCGGTTCATAACCTCAAAGTCGAAGTCGTAGTCAGGAAGGTTACTTATAAGTCCTGACTAGAGGAAATCCTACCTAGAGGAACGTCAGGTTGCCTGAGAGTTCTCAGAAGAGGTTGTGGTGTCAACTTTTTGTAGTTGAGAAACCGTGAGTCGAAAGAAATATCAGGTCGAGAGTGTAGACATGTACTGGTGACCTTTTTGGTATCGAAACTAATGTATCTGAAAACAGCCGTTTCATTATAGAGACGAAAATTTATACGACAGATCCAACCAGTATCGAAAAGAAGGTTCCTCGTTCATAGAAAATTAAAGAACTGACGTCAGTGGTAGACGTCACTAAAACCTCGGGGGGTTTTATTTCAGAGAGTGACAAAGGTAACAAAGGGGTAGATATACTGTACTTCACTACACTGGCCTACGACACTAGAATCAAAAAACTTGTAACTGAAAATTCGGTTGAAAAAGTGAAAGTAGTTCTCCAAGAAATCAATGAGAAACGAAAGACGGTGTTCCCACCACAGTAGACGTATGGACTCCAATAACTAAAGAGAAGACCGTTAGAACTAAGGTCGAACACCAAGTAGGTCGGACCCTAAAACGTATTATATGGGACGTATCTTCAATTTATTTGTTCCACTGTTATATGTCGGAACTACACGAGGAAAGGGTTAAACCTTGGTCAGACAAAAAGGTACGGATCAAGATTGACAACGAAGTACTGGACGTATGTCTAAAGAGTCTTCCATCCAGTCCACCAGCCCATAGAGAACTTCTTAAAAGGTGTCAAACAACACTAGGTGTATCAGTTTTCGAAATCGCATCAGTTATTTCGTCTTCATCTACAAAAAGTCCTTGAGAGAACGAAAAAGTTACTAGGTCACCTATAACCGTTAAACTAGAGACCAAGGAGACGGAAAAGATTTTAGTCGAACTTGTAGACTTTCAAGTACCGAGTGTATGACAACTTCGGACCGAACCTCTCAAAACTCGCAATGAAATGATCACACACTCTACTCATGTTGACACGTCATCAAACTCGTAAGAAACCGTAACGGAAAGAAACCCAAACCTTACTTTTGACTGGAAACCATCAGGACACCGGTGACGACTCAAAAGGTTTAAAAGACCGTATAACTCAAGTCGTGAACGTGTCGTAGTAGAAAATCCTAAACTTTATTGAGGCGACCTTAAGGTAGTGAAGGTGATCAAACCAAGTATCACTACGAAGGATTCAAGGCGAACTGAAACGTAAGGTCCTATAGACCGAGGTCCACTCACTAGTGTGGTAACACTAATAGACCCAGTACTTATAGAAAAATTATATCAAGAAGAAACGTAAGAACAATGAAGAAGAATTATAATTTACGTACGAAATTTTATCAGACGTAACCCCATATTCGACACCGCACACTCACGAAGTAGTGAGTCAACCCAGGCTGAGAAACACTGGGGTACTTGAGATCGGGTGGTTCGAGGAGAGAGGTACCCTAAGAGGGTCGTTCTTACGACCCTACCTAACGGTACAGGAGGAGATTCCTAATCGACACCCCAACTTTCGTTTAGACATTCTATGCCGTCTCAGTATGACTAACATATTGGGACAACCTGTCTAACTAACACTGGTACGAAAATTGTGTAGTTCTCGTCGCCACCCGTCGACGATGAGAGTCTTCTATACCCAGTCTACACGTTGAATTTTGATCTCACAGGGTGTCACCGCGTGGGTGTTTTATCAGTTTTAGTTTTCAGGACTGTCATAGTCACATACGTCTAGTCCTTCGTTGTCAATCTTGACCTGTACCTTGTTGTCTGACCAAGGTTTATCCTTTTCCTCATGCAGTTCCGACATATAACAGTGGGACGAATAAATTGAAGATACGTCTCATATAGTACTCTTTGCGACCCGACCTTCTTCGTGTTCGACCTTAGTTCTAACGGTCCTCTTTATCGTTATTGGAGTCTATACGTTTACTGTGGTGGGAATACTGTCTTTCACTTCTCCTCGATTTTTCGGAGAACTACTTTCACTTTCTCCTCTCACTCTTTCAACCGAATTTCGAGTTGTAAGTCTTTTGATTCTAGTACCGTAGACCAGGGTAGTGAAGTACCCTTTATCTACCCCTTTGTCACCTTTGTCACAGTCTGAAATAAAACCCCCCGAGGTTTTAGTGACGTCTACCACTGACGTCGGTACTTTAATTTTCTGTGAATGAGAAACCTTCCTTTCAATACTGGTTTGATCTATCGTATAAGTTTTCGTCTCTATGGTGAAAAGGTTGTTTAGAGGTAGATCAGTTCCGATACCAAAAAGGTCACCAGTACATACCTACACTCTCAACCTGACACTTCTTCCGACTCACGGTTTCTTAACTACGAAAACTTGACACCACAACCTCTTCTGAGAACTCTCAGGGAACCTGACGTTCCTCTGGGTTGGTCAGGTGGGATTTCCTCTAGCCAGGACCCACAAGTAACCTTCCTGACTACGACTTCGACTTCGAGGTTATGAAACCGGTGAACTACGTTTCTCAACTGAGTGACCTTTTCTGGGACTACGACCCTCCCTAACCCCCCTCCTCCTCTTCCCCTGCTGTCTCCTACTCCACCGACCTACCGTAGTGACTGAACTACCTGTACTCAAACTCACTTGAGGCCCTCAACCACTACCTGTCCCTCCGGACCGCACGACACTAAGTGTCCCAACGTTTCTCAGCCTGTACTGACTCACTGACTTGACTGTCATAGTTTATAACCTATACTTCGTAATCGATGAGAAAGTGTGACGTTCTCCCGTACATTCCCTATTGTTCGTAAAGACCCTCTTAAACCGATATAGACTACGTCAAATTCTACATGTATGGGATACTGGATCTTTAAGGTGAGATCCCATATAAGTGATCTCTTTAAGAGTATTTACATGAATTCCTCTGAGTACACTTTGAATTACGACAGAACAGATACCATAACTTTCTGACCTTTTTGAATTTACAGATAGGTGTCCCTTCACCTATTTGTTTTTCACCATATAAGTATATCGTTGATGTCTCTCTCTTGTTTCAAACTTGAACAAATAAAAAAAACCTAAAGTAAAAAAACCGGAGTGGTACGTCAAGTGCCCTAGAGTCAAGGGACTCGTCTCTAACTTGGACACGGAGAGTCCCCTTCGAGTCTCAGGAGTGGTGACCTGGTGGTCCCTTAAAGGTCAAACCGTAAACACATCTGACCCTTTGCCCGAAGGGTTATCGAGTCAACCATTAGGTGGATGTTACGTCCTCTGGGACCAAGCTAAGGACCTAGTCCTTCTAGACGACTTCCCTATCCGACGGGTGAGGTTATAAGAACCCGAAGGGACCACCGAGTCGACCATTTCTTGGGTGGACGTTATACCCTCTGGACCCAAACTGGGGACCTAACCCTTCTAGGGGACCTCTTCCCTTTCCGATAGGTGAGGTCATAAGACCGGACCTCTTAAGGTACCTGATACAGACACCCCAGTGTTTCTCAGCCTGTATGGACTCCTGAAAGTGAAAGTGAAGTCTAACCCTTTAAGAACCAGAGATTCGTTAGAAGTAGGTTTCGTTTACGAAATTAAGGTACGCATAAAGTTTCGTGAAAGGAGAAGAACGATGAGGAGCAATGTTGTTTCCATGAAAAGTTCGTTTAGAAACCGGTTCTCTTGTCTGACTTCAGTGTCAGTCGGTCACAGGTAGGAGGACGTTTGAGTCGCCTCTGTCCTCCTCGTCCTCCGATCTCGGAAATGTGTAGAAAGACTAGGGCGTGGAAGTTCGACCTCGCAGACCCTCGGAGAGCCAGAGCCGAGGGAAGTCGACGCACCCTACTTGCGTTCACGTCTACGACAGAAAACCTAATAAAGTCCCGAAGGGACCACCGAGTCTACCATTTCTAGACAGACGTTACGTCTTCTGGGCCCAAGCTAGGGACCCAGTCCTTCCAGGGGACCTCTTCCCTTACCGTTGGGTGAGGCCATAAAAACGGACCCTTTAGGGTACCTGTCTCCTCGGACCGCCCGATGTCAAGTAGCCTACCGTTTGTCGACCTGTACTGACTCGCTGATTGTGAAAGTGAAAGTGTAAAACCTAAGAATTTTTAATAAGCTTAAGGTTTGTGATGTACACAGGGAGTAAGGAGCCACGGCTACACACAAGTCAACGAAGTCAGTACAGGTCGAGAATCTTTGGGATACCTGACATCGGGCGGTCCAAGGTACCCTAAAAGGTCTGTTCTTGTGCCTCACCCAGAAGATAAGGATGAGGTCCCCTAGAAGGGCTTGCTCCCTAGCTCGGGCACAGCGAACGTAGATCACGGTGGACCCTTATCTACTTTTCTTCCATTTTAAACGCAAAATACTTGGCGTACAGTAATAAGGACGAGTACCCCACGCTAAGTCTCAGTTAGACACGTGTACGTCAACGTATTTGGAGCTCGGTGCGTCGGTGACTTCTCCTGAACCCCCTCCCACCTTCCATGTCCCCTGTCGGGCGTCTCGTCGGGTTCAGGGCCCACCGCGCTCGCAGT
This sequence comes from Capra ibex, assembly GCA_006410555.1. Classification (NCBI taxonomy): domain Eukaryota; kingdom Metazoa; phylum Chordata; class Mammalia; order Artiodactyla; family Bovidae; genus Capra; species Capra ibex. The sequence continues at coordinate 60,598,792 of SJYO01045292.1, forward strand.
CTCGTCTCTACCGCGAAGGCACTCTTTCCTCTCTCGCTTTGTGTCAAGGTCAATTTTTTGGGTCGTTCATGCTTTGACGCAGGACCGGGGACGTAACATTTGTGACCACTATCCCTTTCGATTTAGTCCCTAGTGGGAACGGGATTTTGTCTTTGTTTTGGAGGGTAGGTTTTTGCATACTCACTCTTCCTTCTCTTAAGTCCACTGTCAAAGTCCTTCTTGATCCAGTCTCCCTCATGAAGTACCATGTTCACAAGACTTCTCTCTCTTGGTTGGGTCACCCAAATTCCTTCCACTCGTACTTTCTACAAGACTTCCTCTATTTCTGACTGGACCCAACACTTCAACACCTTGTACCACCTTAAGGAAAAAAGGAAGGTAAAAGAGGAAATTGTCGAAAAATAACTGAGAAACGATACAGGGGTCATAACTCCTATACTACCATTCGTTTCAGTCTGGACCAGTTGGAAAGTCTCAAGTAAGTGAATAAAGAATCATAAGTAAATAAACAACCTACATGGTCCGGAATCGACACCGGGAGTCTCAGAATCGACGTCGGGAACCCTAGGTCAAGGGACTGGTCCCTGGCTTAGGCCCGGAGGACGTAGACCACACGTCTCGGGATCGGTGACCTGGTGGTCCGTTCAGGTGAAGGTCCCAAATCCTAGTTCACTCCTTAAGTCTGTATTTGGGTCTGAGAGATTAGATCTCTTGTATCTGCCTGAGACTCTCCTCCTTCCCTAGATATTTGCACTTTCTTTTTTCTTACTGTAGAAAGAAAAGTCTTTGGGAATTACTATAAAACGTAAGGGAAGGTAATACTTAAATTCGTAGTCTTCACTATCTTAATTATTATAAACACTAGAACAAGTGGTTATATCTAAAGTATAAAAATATAAGGTAATGTTAATAACGTCTACGACACCTTATAGTGAACATGAATAGTGGTGAAGTTTTAATGTCATCAATAATCTGAAAGGTGATCTAGACCAATAAATTACAGAATTATTTCTTCGTGTAAATAATGATACGGTGTAAATTCTTTTATAAAACTATTGGTTAATATGACTTTACGTTCAAAGAAACATTAGGATACGCAAAATATAGTACCTAAACTATTGTAATAAGACCGAAAGGGTCTGGCGGTATCCCTGGGTACCTTGTTTTAATAATTCTTGGGCACGTGTCTAATTTATTAATGGTTGTGATTATTTTTGACGTTAACATGGTTCTCGACGTCTCTCTTCAATTTGTTACTTTACTTGGAGCACTCTCTCCAAAGGGACTCCTTGACTCCACACTCGGTCCAATGTCTCCTCCTCAGTCAACATTGATCGTTCCTTCCTCACTTCCTGAAATGTCCTCTTCCTTTGTCGTACCTTTTGCACGGAACTCTACTACCCCGGTTCCCTTGGGTCCCTACGACAACGGTCCACGGCTCCGTCCCCGCACCCACGTCCTCGCGACCACAACCCTACGACCGAGACCCTAGGGCCACGTCTTTACGACCTGATCCCTCGTTCACTCCCCTTCTGCCAACCCTTGACACCGGCCTCGTCTGCCGTCTTCAGACCGTTCCGTTTCGTCTTCCGTCACTTATTTTGTGCCTTCTCCTGTCGCTCGACCACGTGTGCCCCTGGTGTACACCAGTCCAATCGGCTTCTGGTCTGGGGCGCAGTCTCTCTCCTGTCACTCCGGAGCGTCCAGACGGGCTAAGTCAGGACGACCGGAGCTCCCGTGACACTGTCCTTCACGCCTGAAGTAGGACTCCTCCCGTCCTCGGCGACTTGCCAAGAGAGCAGTAGGACTGGAACCTCTCCGGTGTGAACCACTCGACGACATAGTCAGCCACAGGGGTACTCTGTCTTGGGGAGACACACGCAAATGCACACACCGTCACCACTAAAGTAGTCATTCAGTGCAGACTGAGAACCCTGGGGCACCTGACATCGGGCGGTCCAAGGAGACAGGTACCTTAAAGGGTCCGTTCTCATGACCTCACCCAATGGTAAAGGAAGAGGTCCCCTAGAAGGACTGGGTTCCTACCTTAGGTACAGAGGACGTAAAGTTCGTCCAAAAAATGTATTTGTATGTAGTCAAGTCAATCAAGTCAGAGAGTCTGCACAGGCTGAGAAACGCTGGGGTACTTAACGTCGTGCTGTCCGGAGGGACAGGTAGTGGTTGAGGGCCTCAAGTGGGTTTGAGTACAGGTAGCTCAGCCACTACAGTAGGTCGGTAGAGTATGTCTGCATGTATGTAAATAGACTACGAGTCTAAGAGTAATAAAAACGATTAATGTAAGATATTTCAACGGTACTTGTGACTTAATCGTTGTGACAAGGATCTTCGTTATATCCCAATTCAAGGATACTCGGAGAGACTAGTGTTATAAAAGTAGTTGACTAGTTATGTATTAGAAGAAAATATTTACAAAGTCAGATTTCTGTAGATAAATTTCATAAATAATTGTAACTTGAGTGTCCACTATCGTGACATTGAGTACGAGTTTGTTTCGATTAGATTATACGTATAAAAACGTATTCCGTGTAGGGTCCTAAAGACCTGAACCCTTGTGCTCTTCGTGGCACCGTCATAGGTCCCCTCGGGAAAATTTGTCACTTTAGTAACCGTCTTTCGTGATTTTTTTGGACCTTTCTTTTACCCCAGACTACATCTAAGATGTTTCCTGTGTAAAGATCATCCTCCTAACTTCGCTCTTCCGTCTTACACCCGAGTCGCGAGGAGTCGACTCCTGCGCGTGTAGTCCACTGAGTCCGGAGAACGGTGGGTGTGCACGAGTACAGACGCTCACTGACTTTCGTGGTGCTCTGACTTAAAGTCCGAGGTTCACGTAAAATCACTGACCCGTTTGAGATTTCGTGGCTTAGGTGTTTACTTCCTACAATTGTTTAACTTCTTATCCATATCTATATACGAGTCTCGACGGTTGAGACTTTAGGACTTCCGTCCAGTGTCCGACCTTTGAGTCTGTCCTCGACTGCGATATCAGAACCCCCGTCTTACAGAGGAAGGTGACTACTCACCTCCAGGTGGGTATAATAGTCCCTAATAAACAAAATAAACTTTAGTCAACCAATGTAGACAATTGGGTATGGATGTTTTACATAGGAGTCGTTGTGGATCCACTCGCAAACTAACTTATTGGTCCCTAACCTCGGATCAACTCGACTGTAGATTTTGATAGGGCCAAACCACTATTTTCCTCTCTCTGCGTCGGCGTTTGGTAAACTTAACGAGTCCACCCCTTTAGGACAAAGAACCCCGGACAAGACAAAAATCTTAGAATGAAAAAAGAGGATGCTAAAGTTTTGGAGGTGTGAGGGTCGAGAACCAGGAATGAGAGGCGTCGGTGGCAGGGAGCTAGGTCAGGTCAGGAAGGTTCCGTCTTCGTCGGTGATGTAAAGCTTTTCTTTCAAGATCATGTGAACATCATATGAATAGGAACCGGAGAGTTTATGAAGGAAGTGATAATAAGGGAAAGGAAACTCTACACCTGATTCAGAGTCTTTCCACGTTACGTCATAGTAACCCCATAAAAAATCAACGTTCATTATCTTATACACTGTATCTCATCGAATTCTTTGTGAAACGAAAACTTAGTATAAGGACTTATCTATCCACCAATAACCCAACCAATTCTCTTTCCCAGTAGTTTGCGAGTGGACACTCTGTTTAGATGGGTCCGACAAAAACACGTTGGGGTTTGGTTATTACGAAAGCTTGACACCACAACCTCTTCTGAGAACTCTCAGGCAACCTGACGTTCCTCTAGTTTGGTCAGTTAGGATTTCCTCTAGTCAGGACTTATAAGTAACCTTCTCGACTACGATTTCGACTTTGAGATTATGAAACCGGTGGACTACACTTCTCTACTAAGTAAACTTTTCTGGGACTACGACTCTTTCTAACTCTCGTTTCACTCTGCCCTCACCGTCTTTTACTCTACCAATCTATCGTAACAGTTGAGTTACCTTCGCTTAAACTCGTTTGAGTCCTCTATCACCTCCTGTCTCCCCGGACCACCCGTTATCAGGTACCACAACGTTTCTCAGTTTGTGGTAAATTGTTGTTCTTGTTTTGGTTCTTCTCTACGATTTTTTTTCTGTTCTTCTTATCGTCATTTCCGACACACACCGGGTGTTTGATAAATAACAGACTGGGAGGTGTTGTGTTCAACGGTCTAGCGACCAAACCCCTAAACGACAATTCTTGTGTCGGAGGTAGAAGGGTGGCAGAAGACGCATAACGGTACCTGTCGACGGGGCCGAGACTCGTGGTACAGACATCTACAGACTGCCTTTGTCCCTCTCTTATAAAGGGAACGAAGAGAGAGAGAGTCTTCCCGTCCAGAGAGGGTCTACGGGGTCGTCTGTGGGGGAGTCAAGGGTAACGGCTCCTTCGAGTAGGGTCCTTGTTCGGTGTTCCCTACGACCCTTTCCGACCGACCGCAACGTCTGAGGAAACCTCCTCGCGGGAGGGTGGTCCCCGGTCCCCCGACTCGAACGGACACCTGACTGGAGACGGTCGTAGACGAGTGCCCCTCGAGGGGCGAGGGGTCTCAGTGATAGTATCGTGATCGGTAAATTCTGACATCTTGTCCTTGGGACGGGGGGCCAATCTACGACCAGTCACGATTATATGCTGGTCGGAGAGACGTCCTACGCCTCTGCTCTCACCGAAACTTGACCGTTTGAACACAAGTTACGAGTCAAGACCCGCCAAAACAAAGAATAAGACATACTACCCAACGACAACACCAAATCAACGATTCAAACACAGACTGAGAAAACACTTGGGCACCTGACATCGGGCGGTCCGAGGAGACAGGTACCCTAAAGGGTCCGTTCTTATGACCTCACTCGACGTCAGAGGAAGAGATCCCCTAGGAGGACTGGGTTCCTGACTTGGGTACAAAGGACGTAACTTCCACCTAAGAAATGACGACTCGGTGGTCCTTTTGGTCAGTCCATATTTACACATTGTCAACTAGTACGACAAGGGGATTTCAACACGTGTGAAACGACCTATATAAGATATTTTCTAATTTGTAGTTATTTTCTCCTCTTCCACAGTTTAACGTGGGAGGGGGTCTTTCATGTTCTCAGGAATACGGGAGCAAATCCAAATATGTGTGTACGTCGATGCATGCATGCAAATACGTGCACACACATACCGGACGTAAGACGTAGAATATACATGTATGTATATACGTGTATATGTATATGTACGCTACTATTGATCGTACATGACTTAGAGTAATTGTCGTCGACCATATAATACTCGTAGTCGTCTTATATAATCGGTGTAGGTTAGAGAGAGAGTCCGCTGGTACAGGATTTCCTTTAAAAGAGGAAGTAGAGTATAGATGGGGAACAGTTGGAAGGACATAAGGGATCTAAACGTTCCGGAATCTTTTCTGTGTCTTAATTGAAGATGGTGTTTTTTTGTCAGCTTGAGTCTCTTTCTCTTCACGAGTGAAGGAGCACTGTAGAAGAAAATTATTAGTCATCTCAATTTTTTAATTTTCTGGAACATTGCCACTGAAATTTATTCTCTAAAAATATTGAAAGCGGGAACGAAAAGAAGAGTCTTGTGTTCCCCGATTAATTTTCACCTTTTCAAGAACAAACTAGTCTTTAAGAACACAAAACCTTTTTCGTCTCTTTTGATGAGATTATAAGTCTTTCCCGAATTAACCGAAATTTCAGTGGTTTAAGGGAAAGGGATAAACCCTATCGCATGTACTTGAAAAGAAAGACTTGGGTGCTTCTTTTCCAATCCATTATCCAGGTATCTTTAATCCCGAGGGTCAGCTTTTAACCAGAAAACTAAACTTAGATACCTTAAGAGAAAGTTGGATTGAGCCATACTAAGGAGGGACTCTTGGAGGGTATTCAGGACCCGAAAACCGACTGAAGAGAGGTATTTGCTGAAATAATGAACTCGTCATTCGAACAAATAACTCCTTCTACACACACCACCAGGGATTACCCCGTACAGTCGTATTTTCGGGGTAATATGACGCCACCCGGACCCAGGCGGAGGTTGGTAGAGTGTGACGTGAGAGAGGACCTAAGTAGTCTTAATCACGTCCTTTTCACTCACGAGATACAACGTGTCGGAAAACCTTTGACTGCCCAAACGTGATGGTCTTGTCCGATCTTGTTCTTAAGGGACCCGAAAGTCCCCGAGGGGGGCTCTCCTTGGTACCTCAAGTAGTTTTCTACTTACAGTGACGTCTGTCCACGTCTCATCGTTGAATCGCGTAGAAACCTTTTAGGGGTGCACAGGAAAGTTCCCGTGAGCCAGAGAGTAGTATAGACTCAGAAAACGTTGGGGTACCTGCCGTCGGACGGTCTGAGGAGACAGGTACCCCACAATGTCCCTTCTTGTGACCTCACCCATCGGTAAAGGAGGAGGTCCCGTAGAAGGGCTTGGTCCCTGGTTTGGACTCAGAGAGCGCAGAGGACTTAACAGTCCACCCAAGAAATGGTGACTCGGTGGACCTTCGGGGACGAAAGTTCTCATCACTGGGCTCTTCGGTCGTACAGGTAACCAATCGTCTAACAGAAGTCAAGAGTGAATGAGATAACTATTCATCCTACTACTTTTACTAAGTCAGTCCTCTTACAATGTGGGTCAAGTTACGTCATAACCTTTATAAAAAACAGAGTACTTCACGGATAGACAACTGAGAACGGTAGAGAATAAATCATTAATTTCGTCCTGAGTAACTAGACGATTGACCTGTCCGTACGTACTTCCACAAATAACTGGACCTTACAGTGACGTCTGTCGTGTGACGTCGAAAGAAGAGACGTGTAGAGAGTTTCCCAATGACTATGGCAATGGATTTACACTCGGACCACTGAAACCTCCTCTCACCGTCAGCGCTACCACCCCACTCCTATTTCTCCCACTTACCTTGGTTCTTTTACTTGGGGTGCCCACTGCGCTTCGTGACCGAGGAACCTCCCAAAAACGTTGACTGGAACTAATGTAGAAACTTCGCGGACAAACTAGTGGACGACTTAGAAACCTCGATAGACACTTATTACCTACTCCGTAAACCCAACAGAATTCACACACGGCAGACCCGGAGAGAATTTTTCTCAATTCCACGTACAATGAATAATGGGTAGTTGTGTGATGTATGAGGGGTCCGAATGGATTTTCCATAGCCGTAAAAACGACCCAACGACGGGCTACGTTTCTCATATTTCGTAGTGGAATTATTGATTCTAAAGACCCAATTCACACTCTCCACAGACCGATACTCACGATCACCTACCAATCGATTTATTAAGTCCTTCTGGAATACCAAGGTATTTTACTTGTCGGTGTCGAGAACGCAGAGGTAGGGGAAGACAACTAGTACTTGTTACATATTTATTCCCAAGATAAACCACCGTTCACTATTTTTAGACGACCTACATCGGATTCGTTTTGTTTTTCCTACGTAAAATTTCTGTCAGTTACAAAGTACCCCGTGTTCCCGTCATTTCGTGGACCCAGGATCCTTTCCAGACCTTAGTCCATGGTTTTGCAGTCACTCATAAAAAACGTTGTCAAGACGGGGAGAGCTCCGTAAACGACACTTCACGGTTCGTTCAACCCGAAGTATGTCAATTTAAGAAGAACCAGTTAAAGTACTTGGGGGTTGTCAGTCTCTCTAGCCACAGTTGAGGGTCAGACGAGGGTGTTGAGTGTTGGTCAGGGGTTCCTCGCGTCGAGAAGTCCAGTTTACAAACCACAAATAGTTGTTCCTACATGTCTTGTCGTTTCGGAGAAGAAATTCAAACTACTTCTGGTTTGAAAGAGGAAATACATGGAGTTGTAGAATGACCTTTTCAGAACGTCTTCGTTCCTATGAGATCTTACCTCCGACCGTGTGAATAAAGACATTTCTCGGTCTATCATTTGAAAAATCCGAAACGTCCGGGATGACAGAGACAACGGGTTCATGAGTTCGGTAAAAAAAAAAAAAAAATCACCTTTACGTCGGTGTCTGTTATACATTCGTTCAACAACTACATAAAGTTTTTGAAGGCGATGCTTGACTTTGACTTCAACGTAAATTCCAAGTGTACAGTTCTTTACAGTAAGAAACCTAATAAAAGTTGATAAATTTATACATTCATGATCAGAATCGAGTACCCGATCTTAACCGGGTACCCGGCATCAAACAACTGGGGACGGGATTGTCGTACGACAGCACTGCCACTCCCCTGGTTCTCAGACGGTTTCGTCGAACATCAGTATCTTGGCAAATAGTCAGTTCGAACCGTGTCGGAACACTGATCTACAAAGACACCAATAAACAAGGGTGTCGAAATTTTTTCTCGCGACGTAACACCGAAGATATCCGATGACACAACCATGGTCCTGTAAGAAACTGAAATTGCTACCAAAGGATTGTCTGAGCTCTCACAGGAGTCGGAAATCAGTTACGGGTCCAGAGAAAGTTAACGGCTGGTCGTAGATAAATACCAGTATCGAATATTAGAGAAGGTTTTTACATGGACACTTTAAAACTTTGCATTTGTCATTCGTTGAGTGGTTTGTAGAGTCGTAACGAAAGGATAGGTAACCACACCAAGGGTAACAGATTAAAAAGTGGCAGGGATAACATGGGCCCAAGACTCTTTAAGAATACAGATAATGTCCGGAGTGTAAAGAAACTTCCAACCGAAAATCGTACTTAAGATTTCCTAGAAGTTAAGTTTATTTAAAATCTTACTTTTAAAGTTTGGTGACGGCTTATCAGGAAACCGATGGGTTTGGAAGAGGGGTCCGGTTTAACTATAGAGACGGAAGAAGTCCATAAGACACGGGGACTACTTTAAGTATATTTTCTTTTTCCTAAGTACAAACACACTTAAACAGTATTACAAACAAAGACGTACTTTTTATTTGTGCTTGTTTTTGATTAGTTAAGATCTCTTTTAACTTTTCCTGTTACGGTAACATTTAGGATTTCTCGTGTCGATCTCGACATGAAGTACAGTCAAAATAATTAGCACCAGTTAAAAGTTTGCCAGTTTATAACCGCTAAAGTAGAACAAGTTATATTAAACCTCATGTAACATCTCTTAAATCACCGTAACCTATTTGAGAAAAGAATATAACGTCCAACGGAACAAGTCAAAGAGTTTAAGATCCGAAATTTTATACCGACAACTGTTGTGGATTCGAAAACGTTGGATTTCTCTCTCTTTCTTTTTTTCTCTCTCGCTATCTCTCTTTGTCTTTGTGTTACTCAGATTTACTACCTCTATCTCTCTGACTTACAGAGGAACCGGACTTGGACCAAGGATCTCTTCCCTGAAAACTCGTAAAAGACGAGAACCTGGTCAGTCATATCAAAAGTACACCCACCCGGTTTCGGTGCCGTCCTTCCTCAAAGAGTCTCAAGTGGGACATCTAGTCTTATCTGACCATTGGCCCTCTCACTGGCGGCTACCGAACTGCCTGTTGGTCATTGACAGGAGATTCCCGCTCTCAGAATCGCGACGACAGGGCAACGAGACATGCCCAAAGATACTCGGGACTCTATTTCTTCATTATGACGTTTATAAATTGTCGTTCATGGTCGGTTGGTCTTTAGTCTGGGTCCAACACTTGTCCACCGACCCGGTACGGTCACGTATGGCACCTCCTTCGTACTCCGGAAGGGTATTTAGACTCATAGTGTCAAACAAGAAAGCACCTGGACCCGTTACTTGACCTTGAGAATCTTAGATCTTTCACTTTCACTTTCAACGAAGTACCACATGCTGTGAAATCACTGGGGTACCTGATACGTTAGGTGTCTTAAGAGGTCCACTTATGGTCTCACCCATCGGTAAAGGAAGAGGTCCCCTAAAAGTGTTGGGTCCCTAGTTTGGGTCCAGAGGACGTAACGTCCACCTAAGAAGTGGTCGACTCGTGGTCCCTTCGGGTTCTTACGACCTCACCCCTCGGACAGGGAAGAGGTCGTCTAGAAGGACTGAGTCCTTAGTTTGGTCCCAGAGGACGTAATGTCCACCTAAGAAATGGTTGACTCGATAGTCCCTTCGCGAGGATGTCAGATCTCCAGATATATTATGACCCATTTGTCAGTCTACCCATTCATCGGTTAGATGGAAGAGTGTCCAAACGTTAAACAACGGGACTAGAAAACCATAAACAATGGACGACTCGGTCGTTCAAAGATACAAGTAGTCTCCAAGAACGGTTAGAGACTTTTCCCTTTTTTTTACTTATCTATGTCAGACTTGTCATACATAGAAGAAACTCTTTCTCAAAGGTTTTTATGTAATCTCGATTTTCGGTTCCAATGTGATCCGGCTTTAACGTCACGGTTCCAAAGTTTCCAAAGTGACACACTTACTGTAAGGACCCAGACAAGAGAAAGTCGGACTCTTCATCTCCTCCAGACGGACGTCACTGAGGCTGTGTCGGTGGACGGAATCGCAGAGCTGGAGGTGGTTGTCGTTGCCCGCCGAGAAGGACTCGGTGGAGTAGGGACGGACTCGATGGAGCCGGGACGGTTAGTCTTACTCCTCTGGAGTGGAGTTGTCCATTTCGTGGGTTCTCTCTGAAGTTTATGAACGACTTACTTAGGACCTTAGGAAAGAGAAGGGGTGGGGGTCTAAGGAACTCGGAAACTGAGAAGAGATCCATGGGCAGTTAAATAATAAACGTTGACCATCCTCTCGTCTTGTTCGGGAGAGACACCCCTCCCCACCACAAGTTTAGGTAAGGTCGTGACTACAGCACGGGTGCACCTCACCCCTCCGCTCCCCTCCTGCGGAGTGCCCTGTCTTCCCTTCCGACTCTGGACGACTCGACCGATTCGATCATCTGCCTGCACACGGCAGTACAACCCCACCTGCCTCCACAAGACGGAAGCACCGAAGGACAATCCCGACGTCACCTAATTTGGTTTAACGTTCACTCTTTGACCACTCCACACCTCCTTCTCTTCTACCCCTCCTCTTCCCGGCGACCCTGACCTTCACCTACGTCCCGGCGAAAGGTTGTCGACTTCCCAGCAGGACGTGCGCCGTCTCGCACGATCAACCGATTCTACGGACACATTTCTTACGCGAGGTTCGATAAATGGTCTGAGTGTGTCGAGGCACATACACCAAGAGTTATGGAAATTTTTATGTAGTTACGAGCCCAGGTGGTGTGCAGGTAGTCAGGGCCCCACCTCAGGTGCCTAGACGTAAAACGACGTCTCTCACTCGACCCTTGGAGAGAGTATTAAATCGGGGTCAGGGAAGAGGTTCGAGTAGAGGATGGTGTAGGGGGAGACAAGTCTGGAGCACTGGGAACCGGAGGAAAACAAGGACCTTGTAAGGTTCGAGTAAGGTTACCGTCCCGAAAACGAGAAGGACACGAACCTTCTTGAAAGAAGGAGTACCTTTGACCACGTAGTCGAGCTTTCGGCGGAGAAACACTCCAGAGGGGACTGGGAGATGTAGGTGAGGGGTCCCTACGGCATCGTTTCTGACCCACGTTCCTTGTCCTCTCTAGCCGAGAGGATGTCAAGACCCTCGATCTTCAGGTTTAGTTCCGCAACCGTCCGGACACGAGAGAGACTTCCAAGACGTCCTCGTAGACAAGGGCGGAAAGAGAATCGAGGACGACCAGCGGTCTTCGGAACCGTCGGGAACCGTCGGGAACCGAATATCGACGTGACGACGTCCGAGGGGCGGGGCAGGAGGACCGCAAGGGAACACACAGAGGAGTGCCCGAAGAGAACCACTGTCAGAGGAGGAGAGAGGATATACCTGTGATTAAGGACCGAGTAGGAATACTGTAGTAAAATTGAACTAAAGTAGGTGTTTCTGGGATCAAGGTCTTCTCTAGTGCAAGCGTCCAGGACTCCAACTCCGAAGTTGTATAAAAATCGTCCTTGTACTAAGCTGAGATTATAGGAAGCAGGTTTCGTCGGACGGGGTGAGAGAGACCACGAAGAGTGACAGAACTGAATTCCCATTCTGTCACGGAATGGCACAGAACCGGTGCGGACTTTACCAGAACGAATAGTACATAACACGCGATCGACAAAAGGAGCGATATATTTGGGGTACTCTCGTCTTTGACACTACCAGTTGAGACAACCGGTACGGACTTTCGAATCAATAATTTGTAAGTAAACCCACTTACTTTGACTTAATTACTAGTCCTTATTTTTAATGGGTCTTCGTCTAAAATAAAGTGGTCTTTCTTTCGAAACCCCATCAATTTCGGTCGAGTTTTACCTTATCGACAAGAAAAAATTCCATTACTCAAGGAACAGAACCCTCCTCTGGTACATTCCCAGTCCTCTACAGAATCTTCCTTATGTCCGCACCCCTAAACGTATAGTCGAGTCGTTACCTAAATACTGGAGATGCCTGAGCGAGAAATTTAGGTCTTCAAGTTATTAAGATATAAACTCGTCTCGGAAATTTTTTTTTTGTGTGTGTGTGTGTCACAGAGATTTCTTTACTGAGATTACCACCTTTGAGGTCCGTCCGGATTCAAAGGACAATCATAGAGACTGTTCACTTTGGAACACTGTCGGGAGTGAAGTGTAATGTAAAGGTCGGAGGAAACGCAGAGTACTCGGATAAGAATCCGTATCAGACTTAAAGAAGAAGAAAATAAATAAATACTAAAATCGCCCCCTGTCCGGGCAAGATAGACTCCCCCTTCTTTCCTTCCTCTGTCTATATTTCAAAGACAAACCCTAGGGAAATTACAGAATTGATTCGGACAATGTTGCTCTAGCACATAACTCAACCGGGACAGAATTCTTTCCTTGTGGAAGAGACAACTTTCGAGAACGACGGTCCCCTGAATCACAATGGTCTCGTCAGTTGAAACTAAACACATAGTTATTACAGCACAGTCATCGGTCTCCCCTACCGTAGTCCCGTAAGGTCTACGAAAATAACCACGAAAACGACCTCCTAATAAAGTTTAATTGAAGTCAGAGAACCTTCTGTGACTTGTCATCTTACGATAAAGGGTAAACATTTGTTTTACCACTTATTAATACCCTCCTTGGTTCTGTCCGACTAAAGGTCCTTTACAGTGTAGACGTCCAGAATTAAAAGACGTCCGAGACACCGGGACAAGGAGAAAAAGACAACGAGTGTAGGAGGGTCCCTATTATAGTCTATCTTGGACCAATGTCCCGTTGACTGCCGAAGTATCCGTGAGTTGGCTCTCGGTCTCCGAGAAGACGAAAGTGACGCGGACTCTTCTCCCTAACCCTACCCCAGAAGACTACCGTACGCTTTTTAATCGCAGATCAAACCTTGATCAAGATATTCGAGACATAAGAACAGCACACACCCGTGACTTCAGAGACAGGACAATCGAACAACAAAGAAACGATTCAGCACAGGTTGAGAAACACTTGGGTACCTGACATCGGGTGGTCCGAGGAGACAGGTACCCTAAAAGGTCCGTTTTTATGACCTCACCCAACGGTAAAGGAAGAGGTCCTATCATATTTTTTAAAATTCACAAAACATACAATACTGTTACCCTTATGAATAACGTAGCTGAAACCTCTTCTGACTTTTCGTTTCCCTACTTTTACTTACAATGGACAAAAGGACGGTAAGTCCTATTGGCGAGAAGAAGTCAAGTCATACAAATGAAACTGATAAAAGAAAGAGAAAGAGAGAGACTTTGTTATGATAAAATAGTGATTACTATGTCTCGTCTCCAGCCTTTGGAAAAGACATTTTTCGGTCCAACATTTATGAAAGTCGAAACGACCGGTACTCACCAGTGCCGGTGAGTCGAGACGTCGGTATCTTGTTTCGGTCGGCATCCGTTCTTCTTTCGCTTTCCCACACCGAAGCACGGTTGTTTTGATCAGTGTTTTTATCCACTGCCCGTCCTAAGTGGGGTGCCGGTATCAAACGACTGAAGACTATGTCCTACCCTGAAAAAAGTGTACAGTGATCATAAAAAGTTCTGGTAAAATTTTCTATAACATCATGGGTACCGTAACTGTCCGACATTGAAAATTTCATTAAGTAATAACGACTGGTATATTCACTAAAGTCAAAAAGTGCCAATATTTATTATGTCACTAGTTATAAGAACCCTTGTCCACAACGTTACATAAGTACTAATAAAGGAATCATACGTAACTAACTTTGTAGTAACTATTCGACTCCATACAAAGTCAAAGTGATTACCGGATATTAACAACATCAGATGAGGAGTGTATATTCGTTAAGAAAGAACTATAAAAGGGTCATAGCTTACATTTAATATGAAAACCACAATTTCTAGGAATTTTAAGTAGGGTCACTAATAACGATTTATGTCTCTCTTTTCGAGATCGATTTTGACATAAAGTGTAAAAAACCGTCCCCCCACCAGTTCTTATTAAACTCTTAAACTCTTTTTGTTTTCAACTGTAGATGAAGGTCGACACAGATAATGAAAGTGAGATCTTTAAAGTTTACTTCGTACTCGTTACATATCGAGGTCGTCACCCCGTCGATATATGAATGTCCTCCTCTTTCGGGAAGGTCCTTCTTTCCTTCTTACTTTCTCTGTAGTTTCTTTTGTTCTCAAAGTGAACTAAGTTCTGTCAAGGAGACCAGGAAGACCCCCACACTCATATGAACGACAGGCACCCAAGTCTTTATAAGGACATATAGAACTATTATTGAACCGTGTGACCTCTCGATCGAACTTCCTCCAAGATCATGAATGTTTGCTTCTTTTATAAGTAGTCCCAGCCACTTTTTTATCTGTCGAGGTCAACTTTCTCGTAGAAGATTTATTGAGAAAAGGAAAGTGGGTGAGCCCTTAAGTGAACAATAGTTCTATGTCCAATTTTTATTTTGATAGACAAGTTTCCCCGTGGTACTTGGATTAGTTACTTCGCGTAATTCATGATGAAACTAGGTAGGTTGACAAAACTTTCCGTCGTAAGGGACCCCTTTGCAGGAACTCTACACCCTCGTGACGAGCCGCAGTGCCTGTGACCCCGGACGTAGGACCCCTCAGGAGGTCCGGGCTCGAACGTGGGCCCGTCGTCCTCCGGTTCCTACCAGGTGTCTGTAGAGAGTAAACCGGATGTAGTTTAGTATCTTTTGACTCCGGTCGTAGATTCTCAGACTTTTTTATATTTTGGTCTGTAAAGAACTTTTAAACATTCTCGACTGTTACTACTCCTTCATAAAGGAGAATTGTTGTCAGGTGACCTCGACTCATCACCGACTGGAGAAATCTGTTCCGATTACCCCGGAGGGACCGAGTCATCATTTCTTAAACGGACGACGAAGGTCCAGCCCTTCTAGGGGACCTCTTCCTTTACCGTTGGGTGACGTCATAAGAACGGACCCTTTAGGGTAAATGTCTCCCGGACCGCCCGATGTCAGGTACCCCACCGTTTTTCAGTCTGTGTTGACTCGCTGATTTGTTCTTGTTACCGAGCTGTCGTCACGGAAGATACCCTTTATCCGCGCACTGAGTGTGTTACTTCGACGACGACGACGACGACGACGACGACGACTCAGCGAGGTCAGCACAGGCTGAGGTGTCTGCCGTCGGGTAGTCCGAGGGGGTAGGGACCCTAAGAGGTCCGTTCTTGTGACCTCACCCAACGGTAAAGGAAGAGGTTACGTACTTTCACTTTGCACTTTCACTTTAACGAGTCAACACAGGCTGGGAGTAACTGGGGTACCTGACGTCGGGTGGTCCGAAGGGACAGGTACCCTAAAAGGTCCGTTCTCATGAACTCACCCCACGGTAACGGAAGAGGTTAGCTTCGTACCCCAAGTAAGTAAATATGTCCACCAAGGGTCGACCCCGTCGAAGTGGGAAGTCTTCTATCGACTGATTTAGACCTCTGCAAAAACTAACAGTGTATCCCCATAGTCCTTCGCTCAGATGACTATAGATCAACCATCGCTGGTCCCGGACTGAGTCTTTCTGGAGTATAATCCCAATTACAAGACGTTCTTCACGGAACTTTAAGAGAATTAAAAACTTTTTCCTGAGGCACAAAAGTAAACGAGACCCGGAGTGTTTCATATATCGGTCAGAACTGTCTCTTTGATAAGTTATTTACCTATAATAATAAGTTATTCGGTCACAGTCAGAGAGTCAGTCCTGACTGAGAAACGATGAGGTACCTGATCGGGTGGTCCGAGGAGTCAGGTACCCTAAAGGGTCCGTTCTCATGATCTCACCCTTCAGTAAGGGAAGAGGTCCCCTAGAAGGACTGGGTCCCTAACTTGGGCCTAGAGGACGTAACGTCCTCGGCGGTCCCTTTGGGTAATAATAGTCATGAATTACGCGTTTACGAAATAGGAGACTCACTCGTAGAGTCTCCAACGATAAACTTTTTGTTCTTTTTTTTTTNTCTCTCTCTTTTTTTTTTTTAATCGACGTACTTGAGGTTTCGGTCCTTTCGACCGTGGTAACGGAAATCGTTCTACGATAGACTGTAGAAAAGTTCCCCACTAATTTGTCGTTTATAGAGACTCATCGTATTACAAATAATCTGTAATGAGACAATCCCGTCGAACACAAAAGGGACATAAGACAAAGGTACAAGTTCACACATGTTAAACAACTAAATTTATTTTAAATTTTATTCGGCACGACGAACTTCTCGACGACTGTCCCGGAGCGTCTTTTGAAACTCTCTAAAAAAATAATCCTTTGTTAAGACAAAGACACAGTACAAAAAGACGTGGTACGCAGAGGGGGCCAGGGGAGGGACGAGAAGCGCTATGTGATGTCGTCGGATATTTTGGCATGAAAAATGAAAAACCTTACAAGTAGTCCGAGAGACTTCATAGTTATGAGGATAAGTGCTCCGTTGCGAAGACGCTTAGGCAGGGACCGGAGACCTAAGAAGCTCGTTTCCCGATTCGGACGCGTCCTGTTCTCAGTACATAGAGGTTTGCGTCCTCGGTGTGCGTACGAGGGGATGTCCGAGTCTCAAAGACGTGACGACAGGTCAGTAGGTCATAAAACTAATTTCGAATTAACTACCGTTTCATATTTCTTCACTTATACGGAAAATTTGAATAAATAAACACATAAGTAAAAGCCGACACCACCCAGAAGCAACGACACACACCCGAAAAGAGACCAACGCCTCTCGTCCCGACGCGACGCGCCCGAATGGAACGCCACCGACGGGAACACCGCCTCGCGTCCGACACCCCAACCACGAAGTCCGTAGCCACGTGCACCCGAATCATCGACACGACGTACCCGACTCGTCAACAGCAAGTCAACGAGTCAGAACAGGTTGAGAAAGACTGGGGTCCCTGACAGCGTGTGGTCTGGAGGGGCAGGTAGTGGTTGAGGATCTCGACCGACTTTGAGTGTAGGTAGCTCAGTCACTACGGTAGGTTGGTAGAGTAGGAGACAGTAGGGGAAGAGGAGGACGGAAGTTAGAAAGGGTCGTAGCCCCAGAAAAGGTTACTCAACCGTTTTATAACCTCGAAGTCGAAGTCGTAGTCAGGAAGGTCACTTATAAGTCCTGACTAAAGGAAATCCTAACTGACCAAACTAGAGGAACGTTAGGTTCAGTGAGAATTCCCAGAAGAGGTTGTGGTAGCAAGTTTTCGTAGTTAAGAAGTCACGAGTCGGAAGATATACCAGGTCGAGAGTGTAGACATGTACTGATAACCTTTTTGGTATCGAGACTGATATTCTTGGAAACAACCGTTTCATTATAGAGACGAAAAGTTATACGAGAGATCCAAAAAGTATCGAAAAAAAAGGTTCCTCATTCACAGAAAATTAGAATTAAGTCTCTTTTATTACATTTATTAATCTTGACGACGAACAATTCACAAGAGGCACAGTGAACGAAATCTCCTAAAATAAAAGGGTCGTAAGAAAAGGACAATGATGACGATGTACTGTTCCGAGGGGTTTCAAATCAACGTGTTTCACTGACAAAAGTCAACGAGAGTCGAGTGCACCCGTCCCTTCGACCAGTCCCGTGTTCCCTACCGACCAGAGACGAGATGTTGAAGATCCGGAAACCAGTCCCTCTGACGTCCTGATCCCACTACTCACAACCCTCGACTTCAATGTGTCTCGTAGAGAGTGCACCGACTACCAATTACGATCGACAACCGACCTGGAGTCACCCCGAACACCCGCCAGTGAGAGTGTACACCCAGGAGGTGTCTCGACGAACCCGAAGGACAGTCGTACCGCCGGAATCCCTTGAACCTTAAGAATGAGTCCAAGGTCCACACTTACGGAGTAGAAGGTTCACCTTTCGTGTAGGGGAAAGGACGGGATGTGAGTTTTCAGTATGGCTTCGTGAAGGTGCAAAAGGAAACAAACATGTGCTCGGTGTCAGGACGGGTCTGAGCACCCTCCCTTTGAATCTGGGATGAAGACCTACTCCGTCACCCATATAAGATCTTTAGTGTCCTGTCCCTCATAAAGATGACGACAGAAACCTTTTCTGTTAGACGGTGTGGTAGGATTGTCGTGTCGTCTGTCTCCACTGGTCAGGAAGAGTGTCGACTCCCTGGTCCATGTCTCATTTACACATTGAACGAGTCTCAGTTTGTTGACCTGTCATTCCCCCACTTGTTTCTAAGTCTGACCTCAGACAGACACGGGTGTCAAAGAAAGGGGTGTGGAGGGTAGGCCACCTACAATGCAACTACGCGAGGTAGGAAGGAAGTAACACATAGTCCCTCTGTACAGGTCTAGGGTCCACAACGAAATACGTCTCCAACGGAAGAACGTTAGACGTCTGCCGTCCTGACCACGTTAATGGACGGAAAGGCATCAATTATCCGTGTATAACTTTACTCAGGGAAGACTTCCAGGTCTCTTTAACGAACCTTCCCTGGGCCCAAATTCGTCTCAACCGTTGAAGTCCTACCGTCGGGCAGGTGCCGCGAGTATCTGAGGCCACTTTTTACTAGGGGGTAGAAACACCGTACTAATAAACCCATAAATGGTGTTTCCGGCAATTTGCCCAGGAAAAGTTAGTCTTGTATTCTTTTATTCGGCCCCCAACTCCCCTTCTCGATTTAAAGTTACATTGACGAGTCTCAAAATGGGAATCTACCTACCATCCAGAAAGAGTAGTAAGTGGTTCGGGTCTGTACGATCGTTCTCACTCAACCGTTGAACACATCTATTTAGGGTTGATCCTGCCGACGACAGTTGCAGTGTGACGCTCACACCGAGGCCCCCGACTACCTCGCACCCCCGTTCCAGGGGGACTACGTTTCCGCCTCTTTTTCCTCCCGGACCTCTTTTCTTTTGTCTCCTTTTCTTTATTTTTACGGTAGAGAGGGGGGTGCAGCAAGGGTTCACGGTACGGAAACTCTTTTGAGTACGAAAACTCTCAGGGGTTGTCCAGTCTTTCTTCTGTCTACTGTCCAATAGCATTGTCCTCCCACCCCTCCAACACTTACACCGATAGGTGTCTCTCCTTTTGTGCCTAAGTTATCCACATTGAGTCTTCTTCTACCTTCTTTCATGAGTGACGTCCTTAGACGACGACGACGACTCAGAGAAGTCAGCACAGGCTGAGACACACTGGGGTACCTGCCGTCGGGTGGTCCGAGGAGGCAGGTACCCTAAGAGGTCCGTTCTTGTGACCTCACCCAACGGTAACGGAAGAGGTTACGTACTTTCACTTTTCACTTTCACTTCAGCGAGTCAGCACAGGCTGAGGATCACTGCGGTACCTGACGTCGGGTGGTCCGAGGAGGCAGGTACCCTAAAAGGTCCGTTCTCATGACCTCACCCCACGGTAGTGGAAGATGTTATCCTTAGACCCCCTCCACATAAAAGTTCTATAAAAATCTGACTCTAAGGGGGGTTTAACGGAGATAAATAAGATAAAAATCTTGGATAAAGACACGACTATTTTCGTTGTAGAAGATTATTGTATTTTAAATTGTTTATATCTTTTATGTATTTTGAGGTATTAGAAAAGTAGGTCTTCGTTGGTTACATTTATAGAACAGTACACCGAAGATCGAAAGGGATATGTAAGGGACATACACGTACATACACGCACATGTACGTCATTGAGACGTGTAATATTTTCACCTGAGTCACTTTGAATCATAAAATACTGGATGTTAAAAAATGAATAGTAGACAAAGAAATACACAGTTGTAAATGTATTAGTTGAGATTACCGTATTAAAAGGTGACACTATAATAAATTAGTTACGTGGTAAGTGACCTCAAATCCCAACACTTAAAAAAGAACAAGCTTCATTATTCTGTTGTCGTAGAAAGTCAAGTCAAATCAGCGAGTCTACACAGACTGAGAAGCACTGGGGCACCTGACGTCGTGTGGTCCGGAGGGACAGGTAGTGGTTGAGGGCCTCAAGTGAGTCTGAGTGAAGGTAGCTTAGGTCGGTAGAGTAGGAGACAGCAGGGGAAGAGGAGGGCGGAAGTGAGAAAGGGTCGTAGTCAGAAAGGGTTACTCAGGTAAGAAGGGTAATCCACCGGTTTCATAACCTCAAAGTCGAAGTCGTAGTCAGGAAGGTTACTTATAAGTCCTGTTAAAGGAAATCCTCCCTGACCAACTTAGAAGAACGACAGGTTCCCTGAGAGTTCTCAGAAGAGGTTGTGGTGTCAAGTTTTCGTAGTTAAGAAGTCCCGAGTCGGAAGAAGTGTCAGGTTGAGAGTGTAGGTATGTACTGGTGTCCTTTTTGGTATCGGAACTGATCTGCCCGGAATCAGTCGTTTCATTACAGAGACCAAAACTTATACGATAGATCCAACCAGTATTGAAAAGAAGGTTCCTCATTCGTAGAAAATTAAAGTACCAACGTTAGTTGTAGACGTCACTATAACCTCGGGGGGTTTTATTTCAGACTGTGCCAAAGGTGACAAAGGAGTAGATAAAGGGTACTTCACTACCCTGGCCTACGGTACTAGAAACAAAAGACTTACAACTCGGAATTCGGTCGAAAAAGTGAAAGGAGAAAGTGAAAGTAGTTCTCCGAGAAATCAAGAAGAAGTGAAAGACGGTATTCCCACCACAAAAGACGTATAGACTCCAATAACTATAAAGAGGGTCGTTTAGAACTAAGGTCGAACACGAAGAGGGTCAGGTCGTACAGAGTACTATATGAGACGTATCTTCAATTTATTCGTCCCACTGTTATATGTCGGAACTACATGAGGAAAGGACTAAACCTTGGTCAGACAATAAGGTACAGGCCAAGGTTAAGAACGAAGAACTAGACGTGTGTCTAAAGAGTTCTCCGTCCAGTCCACCAGACCATAAGGGTAGAGAAAGTCTTAAAAGACGTCAAACAACACTAGGTGTGTCAGTTTCCGAAACCGTTTCAGTTCTTTCGTCTTCGTCTACACGAAAAACTTACTTGAGAGAACGAAAGAGTCACTAGGTTACCTACAACTGTTAAACTAGAGAACAAGGAGACGGAAAAGATTTAGGTTAAACTTGTAGACCTTCGAGTACCGAGTATATGACAACTTCGGACCGAACCTCTTAAAACTCGTAGTGAAATGATCGTACACTCTACTAACGTTAACACGCCATGAAACTCGTAAGAAACCGTAACGGAAAGAAACCCTAACCTTACTTTTGACTGGAAAAGGTCAGGAAACCGGTGACGACTCAAAAGGTTTAAACGACCATATAACTCACGTTGTGAAGGTGTCGTAGTACAAAATTCTAAACTTTATTGAGTTGACCTTAAGGTAGTGGAGGTGATCGAAACAAGCATCACTAGGAAAGATTCCGGGTGAACTGAAGTGAAAGGTCCTACAGACCGAGATCCACTCACTAGTGTGGTAGCACTAATAGGTCCAGCGCTTCTAGGAAAAACATATCAAGAAGATACATAAGAACGGTGGAGAAGAATTACAGAAGACGAAGACAATCCAGGTATGGTAAAGACAGGAAATAACTCGGAAATAAAGAAATGTACTTTACAAGGAAACCTTAGAGATTAAAAGAACTTCTCTAGAGATCAGAAAGGGTAAGATATGAAAAAGAGATAAAGAAACGTAACTAGCGACTCCTTCCGAAAGAATACAGAGGAACGATAAGAAACCTTGAGACGTAAGTCTACGAATATAGAAAGGAAAAGAGGAAACGGAAAGCGAAGAGAAGAAAAGTGTCGATAAACATTCCGGAGGAGTCTGTCGGTAAAACGGAAAAACGTAAAGAAAAAGAACCTTTACCAGAATAGGGACGGAGGACATGTTGCAGTACTTGGAGACACGTATCAAGAAGTCCGTAAGACAGAGAGTCTAGATCAGGGAACTTAGATAAACAATGAAGGTGACATATCAGCATTCCCTAAACTAAATCCAGTATGGACTTACCAGATTACCAAAAGGGATGAAAGAAGTTAAATTCAGACTTAAACCGTTATTCCTCAAGTACTAGACTCGGTGTTAGTCGAGGGTCGGAACCAAAACGACTGACATATCTCGAAGAGGTAGTAACCGACGTTCCTTATATTAGTCAGACTAAAGACACAACTGGTAGACCACTACAGGTACACATCTCAGAAGAGAACACAACAACCTTCTCCCACAAACGATACTGGTCACACAAGAGAACCGTTTTGAGGTAATCGGAAACGGGCCGAAGTAAGACATGAGGTTCCGGTTTAAACGGATAATGAAGTCCATAAAGAACTGAAGGATGAAAACGTAAGCATGTTACTTTTCCTGTAGAAAAAACCCACAAACAAGATCTTTCAGAACATCCAGAAGTTTCTTGGTAAGTTGAAGTCTAAGAAGTCGTAATGACCAACCCCGCATCTGAACCTACTGACACTATAACTTAGCGAACGGTACTTTTGTTTGTCTCTAGTAAGACAACAAAAACTCTGATGTAGGTCCATGACGTAAAGCCTGAGAGAGCAACTGATACGACCGATGAGGTAAAGAAGATTCCCTAAGGACGGGTGTCATCATCTATATTACCAGTAGACTCAATTTAAGTGGGTAAGATCAGGTAAATTCAAGTCACTAAGGATTTTACAGCTGTAAGTGAGAACGGTAGAGGATAAACTGGTGAAGGTTAAACGGAACTAAGTACCTGGATTGTAAGGTCCGAGGATACGTTATAACAAGAAATGTCGTAGTCTGAAATGAAGGTAGTGGTCAGTGTAGGTGTTGCCCCATAACAAAAACGAAACCGAGGTAGGGAAGTAAGAAAGACCTCAATAAAGAGGTGACTAGAGGTCATCGTATAACCCGTAGATGGTNAAGATCAGGTAAATTCAAGTCACTAAGGATTTTACAGCTGTAAGTGAGAACGGTAGAGGATAAACTGGTGAAGGTTAAACGGAACTAAGTACCTGGATTGTAAGGTCCAAGGATACGTTATAACAAGAAATGTCGTAGTCTGAAATGAAGGTAGTGGTCAGTGTAGGTGTTGCCCCATAACAAAAACGAAACCGAGGTAGGGTGGTAAGAAAGACCTCAATAAAGAGGCGACTAGAGGTCATCGTATAACCCGTAGATGGTTGGACCCCTCAAGCAGAGAGTCACAGGATAGTAAAACGGAAAAGTATGACAAGTACCCCAAGAGTTCCGTTCTTGTAACTTCGCCGAACGGGGAGGGAAGACGTCACCCGGTGCGAAACAGTCGCGAGACGTGGCACTGGGCGGCAGAACCCGCCGGGACGCCCGTGCCGAGTGTCTAAGTGTCCGTAGAACACCCATACGAAAGCATATAAACGGACGAACCTAGGTGAAGAGTTTCACTTGAAAAATTCTTCTTACTCCGTGAAATAATTTATTGAAATGTGTATAACAGTTTAACAGTAGAATCATTCAACACGGGTCTTAATAGAATTCAGGTTCCTTATTGAAAATTCAATTACGTTAAACGTACAAAACAGGAAAGAAAGAGAAGGAAAGAGAAGGAGGGTAAGAAGAATAGTTTAGAAAGAGGGAAGTCATCGACTCTATTTCTGACATGTCAAGTGTTTCGCCTTTTATAAATAATAGACCGTGGAGCTGTCTTTTTTGGAACACCTGGGTACCTGTTCACCTTTACCGCAAAGAGTACACGTTATCTTCGACTCACGGGGAGTGTCGTCATTAATTGTCATCCGGACAGTAGTCCAAAACCCCCACGTTTACGAGTGAGTCGGGGAATGGTTGACACCCCGGAATACGACCAACAATTTTGAGACTTATGATATTGAAGGAGTTGACGTCTTACCTTCATTATATGGGTAGGTGGTCACAACAGTGACCCTAGTTCACTTTACTCTACACCTTTGCTAAGTGTATGTACGGATCCTGTAGCAATCTTTTCACAACGACAACAACAACAACAACAACCATAAATGAAAAGAAAAGACCTTTACATTGGCTGTTAAACAGAGTCAGAGAGGTTAGGACCCCAAAATTAAAGAAGACCATAAGAAGAAGTAGAAACTTATTAAAAACCAAGGTCTGTGTTCACAACGGTCGTGGTTGTTTTATTCTAAACATCGTAGGAGTGACACAGGGAAAGGAAAAAAAAAAAAAAAACAAAAGACATAAAGTTCTTGGAGTAACGAATGAATAAATGTGTATTCCGTACATTCTTTTTGGAGGAAAGTCCGAGTCTTGTCACTCCGTCAGTGACTAACCGCGCACTACCTTCCCTCTGCCGGAGTGACTTCCACGGTTCGTCGGAGGCCTGAGTCCCAACTTTCTGGACGACCAGATCTCCGCACGCTACACCAGGGTCGGGTCACAGGCGTCCTGAGTCGAAAGTCCTGGCACGCGACAACGTCTCGAAAAAAGAAGGTAAACACTACAAGAGGGAGTAAACGACGAGATGTGTGTCGGGACTGGACCCGTGAATCACCTGTACTTCTTTTCTCGTCCACCGGAGAGGTCGTTGTCTGTGTTTAGAGAATTTGTCAAAGTGTCTGAACTGTGTCTCGAACGACACAGACTTATGCAAGGGAGACTTGTGTCTAATTCGAGCAAAGAAGAATAAATCTCTTTTTCGTAATTTCACTTGTAGGGAATCCACCCGTGACCCGTAGGCTAGACTTGACCCACACCACTCCCCGCGTCTCGACCTGTGGTCGGACGAAGAAGAGTAAGTCAGACAGGTCCGAACTTACAGTCGGGAGTCTCTGTGAAGGGTGCTTGTGGGAAGAGACCCACTGTGGGACGATAATAAAAGGTTTTGTCGGAGTACGTAAAATGACATATCGTGATTTTTGCTCCGACTAAGGAAGTAAATGATAGAAACGGAAGGACGGGCATAGGGGTACCTTAAGTCTGAGGTACTTCCTTTCCTGAACAGATAGGTCAAGTGCCTGTAGGGTTCATGAACCCGTCCCAGGTACACTCTTTCGTAGTCAGGAGTGGGAGTTTTACACGCGGTAAACCAGGAAGGAGTAATTCCGACTGCAATGAGAGAGAGCAGACACGTAGGCAGTGTGACTTAAGAATAGTGACGGAAACTGTGTCTCTCGACAAAAGGGAGAAACTGTATTCGGCGAAGGGCCGGCTGTGGTGGGGAGTGAAAGGGGTGCGCGTGAAGAACGGACTGGTGGAGAATCGGAAGTCCAGAGTCAAAGGTCTAATGCAGGTGGTCCTTCGGAAGGTACCACGGGGATGGGGCCCTCCTTCCCATGAGCGGGAGGGGACCACGGAGGCGCGGGATGTGCAGAGAGGAGAAAGACGGGGAGGGCTTACCGACAGGAAAGAAACGAACTTAGGGGGTAACCTTGATCGTTGGCTCGTGGGTCATGGGTCGTGTCCCCGGGCGCCCGTCCTCCGTGACCGACTGTACAAGATAGTTACTTGTAGTCTCTTACAAAAAGGAAACGGACATCATTATTGAGTGGTAACTTGTTCACTCGTTCGAGACCCTCTACCACTTCCTGTCCCTTCGGACCACTCGACGTCAGGTACCCCAGCGTTTCTCAGTCTGTACTGAATCGCTGACTTGTTGGTGTTGTAACTTGTTCGATACTTAATGAGTAATTTACCCGGTACTCGAATAGAAGGGTTTTACATCGTAGAAAGGAAACCTTTTCTGTTACCTTTTTCTCCGTGTCTGAGACTGTGTCAAATGTTTCTCTTTTATATCAAACATTTATTTATGCAATGGTTTATGCATTATGGACTGACAGTCCTAACACTTAATTTTAAAGTGATCCTCCGACAAAAAGAAAGGGGTCAAAAAAAAAAAAATTAAAAAATAAAAATGAAGTAAAATGAAATGTTATGACATAACCAAAACGGTATGTAACTGAACTTAGGTGGTGTCCACATGTACGCTAGGGTTTGTACTTGGGGGGAGGGTAGAGGGAGGGGTATTGTAGGGAGACCCAGTAGGGGCACGTGGTCGGGGTCCGTACGACATAGGACGCAGCCTGTATCTGACCGCTAAGCTAAGAATGTACTATCATATGTACAAAGTTACGGTAAGAGGGTTTAGTAGGGTGGGAGAGGGAGAGGGAGACTCAGGTTTTCAGACGATATGTGTAGACACAGAAAAACCGACAGAACGTATGTCCCAGGAGTAACGGTAGAAAGATTTAAGGTATATATACACAATCATATGACATAACCACAAAAAGAAAGACCGACATATTAGCCGAGGTCAAAGTAGGTAGAGTAGTCTTGACTCAGTTTACTTAAGAAAAATTGCCGACTCATTATGAGGTAACACATATACATGGTGTCGAAAGAATAGGTAAGTAGACGACTACCTGTAGATCCAACAAAGGTACAGGACCGATAATATTTGTCACGACGCTACTTGTAACCCCATGTACACAGAGAAAGTTAAGACTAAAGGAGCCACACATACGGGTCGTCACCCTAACGACCCAGTGTTCCGTCAAGATAAACGTTAAAAAATTCCTTAGAGGTGTGACAAGAGGTATCACCGACATGATCAAACGTAAGGGTGGTTGTCACATCCTCCCAAGGGAAAAGAGGTGTGGGAGAGGTCGCAAATAACGATTGCCGAAGGGTCCCCCCTGCTCCCGTTCCTCGGGCGGGCGGTTACGTCCTTTACGTTCTCTTTACCCAACTAGGGACCCAACCCTTCTAAGAGACCTTCTCCTTCACCGTGGGGTGAGGTCACAAGAACGGACCTTTCAAGGTACCTGCCTCCTCGGACCACCCGATGTCAGGTACCCCAGGGTTTTCTCATCCCGTGCTGATTCGTGTGCGTTAAAAATTTTGAGTTTTACGAACTATCCTGGGAGTCACTCACCTTCATATCCTTTACCCGGAAGAACAGATACTTATTACCGTTGTATTTAAGACGTTGGAGACACATCCTGTTAAACCCTTACAAATAGTTTTAATGTTTACGTGAATCGGAAACGGGGTCGACCAAGGGAGGATCCATAAATGAGAAGTCTGCGGGAGGGTGTACACATCTCACTGTGCGTGAGTTCCGATAAATGACGTCCCAACACCATTCTCCTTTTTAAACCTTTAAGGGATTTACGGAGATCTGAGTCTCTCGAAGTACTTATTACATACGATCTCGGTATGTAACCTCACATAACACAATTTTTTTATTTTTGTTTCAAGAAATAATTAACTAAACTTTACTAGAAGTTCTATTTCGTGAAATCCTATCTCCTTTTTCGTTCCACCTTTTGTTACACACACTATAAAATGACAAACACGTCTTTTCTTCCCTTTTCTCATTCACACCTCCATGTACGTACACGAATCTACTTGCACGTAAGCAACACGTCCGTTTTATCTAAACTAATTTTCTGACCTCTCTTCCCACCGTCCTGTCTATTCCCCGTTCTACTCTCCTTCCGAAAAGTGAGACTTATTGAGACTTATTAAGACTGAAATCTTATTGACATAATCGGTAAGTTTGTAACTTCTCCTTTTTAATTTGAGTTCTCTGTTTCTTTCCTTTCCTCCTTCTCTCCCTCTTTTTTAGTCAGAACCTGCTCCTCCTTATTTGCTTCGACGAGTTCCATTGTTCCGATTTTGTAGAAGCCGAAGCACACAGGGAAATTGTTTCATTTTTTTTTTTCTTTTAATCTCTCCGTTCGGAATCGGAGAGTAAACAAAGGACTCAGAGAACTGAAGAGACTACTAAGACGTTATTAATCTCTCGACTAAGTTCGGAGACTCAGAGTGGATGGACCACTAGGTTCTCTGCCTAGGGCGGCGGACGTGTCGGTAGATCTTCCCGGGGCGGTCTCGGAGGAAGGACCGCAAACCACTCCGCGTCGGGGAGAAGGACCCCTCCCGAGAGACTACAACTAACGACATCGTCGATGACAGTATCGAGTGAAGTCGTCTTTCCTAATCTGACAGGACTTATACAGTTAGTCTATAGTTTCTATTTACTTCAAACTTTTTTATTTTACACGTTAAATAAAAATTTTTTATCAGAAACCCTCTGTGGGTCTTACGTGAAACTTTTTAGATTCCCTTTATACAGTACTCTTGTTTAGGCGTGAGACGTCAGGTTGAAATTAAAAAGTGACTATCGTGAGCTCGCCCGACGTCGGGTCGGTTATGTATTTCTAAGAGGTAGGAATTATCAGAGGCTAAAGGTAAACAATACTGCCTCCCGGACGAGGGTTTCTATGTGAACGGGGGAGTGAAGTTGAGGCAGGTGGAGGGGAAAGGTCCACGGGACCCACGATTACTTGACCGGGTTGGAGTAGCTAAATGGGGGTTCCTGTAGGATAGGGACGGCGAGAACCTTTCCTTGAGCGGTACCGCGGGCGATTCGACGCAACCGTAGCGACCGACCAACCCGAACCGCTACAAACCCCAAAATTAAGTGAAATGATTTTAACGGAAAGTAAGTGACCCACTGTCCATCAATAAACAAAAGTCCCAAGGTAAACTGTAAATAACAATCGCGTTTTGTGATTATTATTATTAATCGCGGAAAAATTTCAACAGACCCCAAAAGCACGAAGCCATAACAATGATATTTTGTAGGACCACGAAACGACATATATTCTATCATACTACCATAAATTTACATTGTTTCCCCAAATAATATGAGTCCGGTCTAACGTCATAGAGATTCGGGGGAGGGGGAGGGGGAAGGGGAGGGGGACACTCGTTCGGTTCTGAATTATAGGAGACTTGAACAGACATTACGATTATGGATAGAACCCCCCTTTTTTTTTATCCTTCTTTCGGAGTCGGTCGGGGAGTACCAAACCAAAAGAGTATTTTTGTTCGTTTTGTTTAGACCCTAAATAGGAGATCCTACCACGACAAACTATTCCATCGGTGGTCGTGTGCACTGATTATTTAAATTTTATAAACTTTAACTTATCTGAGACAAGAAGTCAATGTGAGCGGTGGAAACTTTACAGGTCATCAGTGCGTACCGATCACCGATGGTATGACTTGTCGAGGTCCTATGCGGGTAGAAACGCGTCAATAAAACCTGTCGTAGGTGACAAGATCTTGGAACGAGGAGTTTTACACCGCGTTCCTCGTCGTCGCAGCCGTACCGGACTCGTAAACGAATCTTTACATTACAGGACAAGGGGTGGGTCTCTGGATCGTTACTTTAGGAGTCTATTAAGTAGACGTGTAATATCAAACTTTTCGTGACCCTTAGATCTTGATCCCAGTCTTTTACCAAAGACATTTCTCGGTCTGTCATTTCGCCGACCGTGTCACCCGGCACGTAGAGTCAGTATTGAGGAGACCATAACACCGGGTCATTGCGAAATAAAATTTTTGACTGCCGTCCGAGATAGACTGGGTTTCACGTAGTAAACGACTCAGGACAAGGTCTTACCAAAAACCTACAGGACATTTATGATAAGCATGATAAATTAAGAGAGACGACAGAGAGTTCCTCATTCACAGTGACTGACTTGTCGCTCCAGATTCGAGGCCCGTCTGAGAAAGGACCTTAAAGGGACAACTGGACACAGAGGTAGGGAACGAAGATTTCTTTGGACCGGTCGACTTCGGTCACCTTTAATTGTTATTTGTCTTGCCGGTCCGACCTGTTGCACCGGCGTAGCTATTCCGTTTCTCCTCCCGACCCGACGCAGAAAGAAAAATCTTTTAGATTAGGTCAATTTGTAATACGTCTCTGCGACGACCGGAAATTTCATTCTGGCAGTCCGAGTCGCAGTCCTAGTCGAGAATCGAGACTACCCGAACGACAAGGAGACTCTCCCAAGGTCTCTGGTCGGTTCTCTACTCGTCCTAAAGGCCAGACCGGACCCGGATCGGGTCCAACCGGAATATGTGTCTGCGATACAGGTGTGTTTTCTCTTGAGAGGACGATTCCAGGTCCGACTGGTCGGACTTTCCTCATATTAGGGACGTGCGGTCGTGAAGAGGGTTAGTGTCGTCCGCCTACTCACCGACGGGGGTATGTACCGAACCTCCTTTACCGGTTTCAGGAGTCCAAAAGACTTTCCGGACGGGAAGGAAAAGACACTCGATTCCGTCTTTCGGTCCTTTTCTTCCCTACGAAGACTTAGTGGTCTGTTATTTCAATACAGTTTAGAGGATGGTCTGTGTCTTAGGGACGGCACCCATACTATTCGAGATCAACTAGTAAAATTTGAGGACCTCGATCTTTGTGGACTCGTCCTTCGTCTATCCACTATAGCTCCCTTTTCCGTGAATTCTGAGAAAGTCAAAGATGGTTCAAAACCTACTTTTTGTTCAAAGGTGACATGGTCTAAGGTCTAAGGAGATGGTCTTCGGTAGTATCCATTTTAAATTTAACTTACACGAACCATGTCGAACTAGGAACCGTCAGTCTGTGGGACGTAACCGTAAGGTCTAAATGGTGACCAATCGAGACACTGAAAGTCGTTCAGTGTTCTACAGTGTTCCAGGTGAGAGGAGTAGACTTTATACTGTATCTTGATGATAGGTGGAACCAAAATAATACTCCTCATTTACTGTGTCATCTATGGTCCACCAACCACGTGTTTATCATAAACAGGCCATTGTCGACGGACACACAAATTGTATGGACTGTTCGTGGGAATATGTACCAACCCGAAAGATCCACCGAGTCATCATTTCTTAGGTGGACGGTTCTTCCTCTGCTCCCAAGCTAGGGACCCAGCCCTTCGGGGGACCTCTTCCTTTACCGTTGGGTGAGGTCATAAGAACCGACCCTTTAGGGTACCTGTCTCTCCTCGGACCACCCGATGTCAGGTACCCCAGCGTTTCTCAGTCTGTCCTGACTTGTGGATTTGTCGTCGTCGAATGTGTGCAATTAGTGTGTCCCACCCTCAGCTGTGGAGTAACATATCTACCATTTTCACTTCAAGTCCCATCACTACCGGAAGTAGCCTTGTCTCCGACACTTCACCGTCACGAGTCCAGACTTACCCCCGTAAAGACGAACGAAGAGAAAGAAGTCGACGCGGTAAGTAAGACCCCTCGGTGAAGTCCCCACTCCGAACGACAAACAAAAAACGGAAAATCATCGAAAAGAGGGTAAAAAAGGTTGTTGTAGGAGGGACGGAAAGATTTCTAACTGGACTACGAGTCGGACCTGTGCACGTATGGGAGACCTCCTGTAGACGTGTCTGACCGGAACGGGAACCTGTGGTCGTACCGTCGGGTCTCACTGGTCTTCAGTCGACCGTCGTCTTTAGGACCAGAATATGAGTTTCTTGATTTTGGGAGATTAGGTTTCTAGAAGAGAAGGTTTAGTAAGTCTTTTAAAGGAAAACAAATTCGAGACAGATGTTTAAGTAACAAAGTAGGTCTTCTCGGTAACGAAGTCTTTTATTTGTTCGGGTTTAACGGAGACACAACTTTTAATACTTTGACTCAAAATTGTAGGGTACTGACTGAAGCTTATTTCTTCTCTGCTGGTTTATCCCGTGGTTTAGAACTCACCTACTAAGAAACTAGGTCGTTAAGTTGAAAATCGGTACCGAAAACCTTTATTTGACTGTTCACATGTCAATACCTCTGTTTTCATTAGTAAAGTCACAAAGATTTATCTTTTTCGTTGAACTTCAAAAGAGTAAACCTCTACCCTCTTTATCGGATGTCCTCCTACCAAATAACTTGTGGTGTACGGCCACTTCTTCCACCCCGTCTAGAGACGACGCCAATATCATCGGACAACAGACTACGGCAGCGGAGTAGCGGGTGTAGGACTCGTAGTAGGTCGGCACATTATTCGGGGTATTGGTGAAGAGGACCGCCGGCGACGAAGGCGGGACTGGGTGTGGCAAAGACGGAGAGCGCACCTGATCACTGGTGTGGGGGATAGTCGAGACCGAGGAAAGGACGAGGCGATTTCGGAGGGAGACGACAAGAAGGCAGCGAGTGAGTGCAGACCGAGAACCGCTGGGGCACCTGACGTCGTGCGGCCCGAGGAGACAGGAGGGGACAGAGGGCCTCAAACGAGTTTAAGTATAGGTAACTCAGTCGTTACGATAGATTGGTAGAGTAGAAGACGGCGGGTGAAGTATACTGTTGACTTGGCTCGGACACTTTGGTCTCTGCTGGTCTGCTCCTACTTTGCGTTTGGTGGAGGACCCCGGACGGTTCGGGCAAGGATTGCTCGGGGATGCGGCGGAGAAGGACAAGAGGTAGGAGACGTGACCTACCGACCGAAATGGAACTCGATGTTGTAGTGAAGGCAGAATGTCACAATCTTAAATGACCGACGGTGCCACTCTCGTCGAGGAGTCTTCGAGGTACGTAAGAACAAGGACAAGTTTACGGGGGAGGGGTCTCAGGAAGACGCTGATTTTAGTGCGTGGGGAGGTGGTAACGAGAGACAGAGTACTACGTAAAAAATTTTTATCGGGAATCATGGAGGACAGACAAAAGAAATAGTTTCATAAATGAACCAGTGCGAAACAGAGAAGGCGGTCTTACATTGGACGTATTTCCGTCGTAGAATATCCACGGAGACAAGAACC
Source organism: Capra ibex (assembly GCA_006410555.1). NCBI lineage: Eukaryota > Metazoa > Chordata > Mammalia > Artiodactyla > Bovidae > Capra > Capra ibex. The sequence goes on from SJYO01045292.1 coordinate 60,631,679, forward strand.
ATAGATCTTTTTGTGGACGGTATCTTTTAGTTGTTTATAACTTAATTTAATTATGTAAATTTAGACATCTTATACGTCTTAGTGTGTGGAAAATAATTAACACCAATATACATCCGTCCATCTTAACACAAAAAGGAAAAGAAAAGATAATGGATATAAACGGTTGGAGTTTTCTTGTTTTCAAGAGGCTACTTTTAATTAATTAAACTTTTTTCTTGTTTTCTATGAGAATATTAAAACTTTTCGTTAACGTAAATAAAGTATAATCTGTTATCATTTAATTCTCTGGTTTTACCTTATATTGGATAGTAGTTCCTCGGTTATTCGTGGAAAGTATTTTTACAAAGGTCACCCTAGAGCTAACTATTACCCAGAAAAAAGGAGAAATTGAGTTAAAACCTGGGGAGAGAATCTCGGTAAAATTGAGTTTCAAATCTTTTTTCGTTATTTCAATTCAAATGTTCTGATTCTGCGTATTGAAGAATACGACCTCAAATGGTCTTCCGAAACCTTCTTTTTAAGTGAGACGGAACGGTACATATATAATTAAAAAGATTGATTTTTAGGACTAGACTTTTTTTTTTCAGACTGTTGTATCTGAGGAAGAGAATAACTCGAGAGTAAAATTCAAATAACAACTACAAATTTAGAGACAAATAGAGGTTTCATTATAGCTGACGTCCTGATTCTTACTGAAACCGTTAACGTTTATAAAGACCCATGCATATTAGGCACGTCCTTCCTCTGTAGACTATTTATTAGGAAACATGAATCGACCTGTATTTCCTCTAAGAATCTTCTTAAGGTTTTGGAGTCCCCCCTTTTGCCATTACTGAAGTAGGACCGTTGTAGTGAATCCTCGTCGCTAAATAACATCTTGAAACTGGCTTTCGTTCTCTAAGAGTACATTCGGATCTCGTTAAGAGTTGATTCAGACTGGATTCAGTCTTAGAGACTGTAATTTCTTTTCAGGATATAAAATGGGTGTACTGACATGAAAAAAAAAAAAAGTTTTCACAGGTTTGAACATTCCTAATCAACGTCTATAATGTAGACGAATAAAAGTTTTGTTCTACAGTTAAATTCCTTTACAAAATTTGGTCCAGACCACTTATAGTGAGAGTACTTTCTAATACTAAGATATCTTGGTAAAGTACACCTTTTATCGGTTAAGATACGTCCGTAGACTTTAGTAAAAGATGTAGGAAAACTCCTAAAAGGTCTTCTATTATACACACGATAAGATTAACCACACAACCACCTTCGAAACATCTGAAAACCCCCAATGAACTTTTCACATAAAAAAGTTACATAGAACCTTTGGAATCGTCGTGATTTCAATTTCTTACTTAAGTTTGGGAGGTTTTTATAAGTAAACAAAAGAAGGGGTCAAAGGACTTTGTTTCACGAGTCTACTTTATAAACTGATGTACTTTGGTAAATAAAACCATCGCAAAGGTGGTAATTGGAATCTAGTAGAGGATTTCTGTCGGTTCTTTCTTTGTTTATTTGTCTCGAGTAAGTAGTGCTTCGTACTATTATTCTGTAAAATATTTGTCTCATAAAAGGTAGGTCTTTCTTTGGTACATTAAAATTGTTCCGTGTCACACGGAACAATTTCCGTGTACAATGAGTCGGTTCATGTTTCGTAAACGGAGTTTTATAAATAGTTATAATAACTGTGATATTAATAGTTTTTTTTTTTTCTAACTCTGAGAATATGGTCTGTCTTCCTACGAACGGATAGGAAATTACTGTTAAGGAGTTAGAACGTTAAATGGTTTCTTATTCACCCTTATAACCTTAATTCGGTAGGTATTCTGACAGAACTCGTGGATGACACAAAGATCGGTGAAGATCCACTAAGTTAAGTAAATGCATGTTTCATAACAAAGATGGCGAACCGGCTTTTATGGTTTTGATCAGGGAGAGAAGAACAGAGGTACCCCTCAAAGAGAAGCGACCTCTTTCGTCATAATCTCATTACGAAAATCTTAGAAGAAGGTACTGAAGTTAATGTAGTAGATTTAATGTAGATTTACCTAGTTTTTATTCCATTCCCATAAGTGTTTGTACCGAATCTATGGTAGGAAGAGAGGAGATCCGGCAGATCTGGGACTTACCTTTTTAATAAAAGATTAGAAAGAAGGGACACTGAAAACAGGTACCCACTCCTTGATCCGGACAGAAGGTTTCAGTCTAGATCTTCGAGTAAGAAAGAGATCAGAACCTCGAGCTGTCCATACTCCGCCAGAACCCTTAGGTAGGATGTTACCTACCCAAGATTTCATGTCTGATTCCTACACAACTCTCAGGTCTAAATAATCTTACATTTGAGACACTCTTTTCCCTAAAATATGAAAAAAAGGGGTAACATAAGAGTCCTAAGTACTGTTCTGGACAGTGGATGGCCCACGAATCACTAGTAATCAACTCGTCTAATAGACAACAACGTCCAAACATAGTTTAAGAAGTCCTGAAAGATGGTATGAGACTAGAAGTATAGAAACTTAGATCACAGTGAAATAATTAACTAACACTCAAACCACCCTCTATCTACACTAAATAACTGAAGAATTTACGGTAGTAAAAGTCATCTGGTACTTGACAGAAATATTGTCTGGACTAGTCCTTCAGAGTAAAATTTACTACAACTGTTAATCGCGTTACCCGAAACGACCGTCGAGTCTGTCGCTTCTTAGACGGACGTTACGTCCTCTGGGTCAAAACTAAGGACCTAACCCTTCTAGGGGACCTCTTCCTTTACCGTTGGGTGAGGTCATAAGACCGGACCTTCAGGGTACCTGTCTCCTCGGACCACCCGACGTCAGGTACCTCAACGTTTCTCAACCTGTGTTGTCTCACGGATTGTGAAAGCGAAAGTAATCGCGTTATCCCTAATTTAGTCTTTTATCTCTATAGTCACTATTCGAATGACGAGGTCTCGAACTCGATTCGAAAGACTATTACTGACTAAATCTATAAGTCCATTCATGTGTGTGGCTTCAGGCTACAGAAACCGAGTCCCTTCCCAAGGGAACAAAGGACGAAAGGCGACACAGTAGAACAGGTCGTGTATCGACCATAAGTGATTTATCAGCAACTTACTTACAACAATCTACCATCTTAATTCGGTTGGTCCACCTGTCCTTCATATCTTACAATGAATCTTGTGTTATATAGACGTAAATTTGGAATCAAAGTGACAAATGTTCGCGGTACTAAATCCTGTTTCTCTTAAATTGTGAAATTCAGAGTCAGAAGACTGGACCTCTTACCCATATTACTCTGGTAGAAGGAGTATCCCTTTGACACTCCTAAGACTACCTACGATTTGACGCGGTGGGTCTAAAGACGACCCTTACGTCGGTCGAAACAAGAGTCGAGACACACCCTTGACTGGAGTCAGTGACGACACCTGACATTAACTGAGTATGTCCGAATACTCCCTATTAACACCCGTGGTGAAAGGTTGAGAACTCAGGTTGACTATCGAACTTTAGTGTAAACCACCCTCATAAATATGTTCTCCCACTCGTCAAAAAAAGAATTACCCGGTCTATCATTTTTACAGACCGAAGCATTATCAGAGACAACATTAATGAAGTGAGACGACAACAATGTTTTTTTGTTGGTATGGTTATAAAAAAATTGTCTACCTACACAGACAGAAGGTCATCTTGCAATAAATATTTTCGTCCACCACCCGGTCGTGTAACATCAAAAGGTCGGGGAATAGCTGTAGTACTTTTAGTCGTTTGTGATTTTTAGCCTTGAAGAAAAGTCTAACAATTAACAATTTGTAAATGGTCAAGTACAGATCTTCGGTAGAGTGGGTTTCAATATTAGGAAAAGACTCCCGTCGAACTTTGGTCGTAGACAGAATATACCCAGTTATTTTTCGTCGGGGAAACGGGTAGACGGGACCCATTGGCAAATGAAAGTGACCTTATTTGTCTATCAGGTTAATGCCTAAACGGGAAGGATGGGTGTCGAAATCGGTTCTTGTGGTTCACCTTAGGACGCGTCACAACCTATGTGTTGGGTCTTCCGTATCGTTCTCAAAGACCTTGTAATTCAGAACCGAAGGTACATCCTTCAAACTCGAAGAATACAGTTCCCAGGTCGTCCGTTCTTCTCCCCAGTGGTAAGACCGTCTCTTCCAGTGCCCGAATCGGAGGCACTGTCAGACCTAAAACGGAGATCTGTACGACCGTTCTGACCGTCACTACGGTCGACTCTTACTCCTTTAGAGTCTTGTTTATCCTCTGTGACTTCCAGTCAACTCTAGAATTACCGTCGATGGCACCGTCGACCAAGTAGGGTGAGTCGAATATTTAAATAGGTTCCACTTGTCCGGGTGGTCTTACGAACTCTACGAAGGGGGTCCTGAGTATATTTCGTCACCCGGACTTGAGTTGTCCACGTAACGTCACCTGTGACGACGTGACGGGTCTCGGGGGTCGATTCGGACTTCCCGGTCAAAGTGGCCAGTGTTCGACGTAACGGCAGTCTACCGTCGAGTGTCGGGGAAACTACGGACTGTGGGTTTCGCTAGAGTAGTCTCTGTCAGTACCAGAGGATTATGCCGATTCTTCCGCAGGTAACGTTAGTTGTCATAATTATTAACGTTATTATTGTTATGGATAATATTGATTCACGAATGGACTGTCATTTGATTCACGAAATGTATGTAATTACGTAAAATAGGAAAGTTTTTCAGGTAATATTAGGTGTACACTATCCTTTCATTTCCTCCGCGTACCCTCAATTAATTGAATAAGTTCAAGGGTGCGAGTGGGCAATACGAAATGGTCGGAACCAAAGCTATACTGACAATTTCTTTGTATAAACATTCTCTTCCATTTCTTATTAGGGAGACGAAAAATTCAGAGCAGTCGGATTTTCAACTTGGAAACTTGTACCGTTACTAAAAAACGAAAACATGAACTTGAGAGAGTTTAAGTAACTTTTAAAAGTAGACTGCAACAAGACTCTTCCCTACTTCTTGATCAGTAAATTTCTTCGTTTAATGTCTATTGTCGACCATAGACATTTCCAAGAGGAGCTACCTTTTGTGTGTAGTGTTCGTGTTTGATGAAGACTTTTCATTTCGACAGGTAACTCAGCCGTGACTGGGCCCCGTGGTCGAAGGCAATACGAAACAGGTCTATTGTGGACCGTCACCAGACCGGCAGTACTAACAGGAACCGACTTAAAGTCATTACGACTCTCCCAGCTATAAGGATAAAGTGCATTGAGTAACATGACTTAAGTTGACTCTGGACAGTCAGGACATAAAATACAACGGTCATTGGTTTAGTTATGTTTTACTAAGTCGTTCACGAATCACTCACGGACGACATACGACCTGTAGTATGACCCTTAGTGGTGAACCCCGTGTGTCTGTCATATAAGACGTTTCTTAAATGGTGGATTCGTATACCCGAAGTTTGTAGTCAACAAAAATAGGGCGGAGGTCGTAAAACCGGTACAAACGTACGACACACATATTATTCCGTAATGATTTCGCATTACCTGAATGCTGTGACACAATCAAAGTTCTCTCGTCGTATTACTAAGTTATAATAGCACGTGATGTTTCACTAATGGTACTACAGATCAATAGTGCAGTAGTATGCCAATAATATGATAATGACTGATATAATGAATACGACATATAGTGTAAGAACGTTAAATAAATAAAATATCGACCTTCAAAACACGATATATAGGAATGGTATAGAAAATCAGTTGAACGAGATAAATTTATTTAAACGAGTTCTTCCTTCCATATATCGTGNGTGGTGAACCCCGTGTGTCTGTCATATAAGACGTTTCTTAAATGGTGGATTCGTATACCCGAAGTTTGTAGTCAACAAAAATAGGGCGGAGGTCGTAAAACCGGTACAAACGTACGACACACATATTATTCCGTAATGATTTCGCATTACCTGAATGCTGTGACACAATCAAAGTTCTCTCGTCGTATTACTAAGTTATAATAGCACGTGATGTTTCACTAATGGTACTACAGATCAATAGTGCAGTAGTATGCCAATAATATGATAATGACTGATATAATGAATACGACATATAGTGTAAGAACGTTAAATAAATAAAATATCGACCTTCAAAACACGATATATAGGAATGGTATAGAAAATCAGTTGAACGAGATAAATTTATTTAAACGAGTTCTTCCTTCCATATATCGTGGAGACCCTTTTTTTTTTATCCATAAAGAACGGTATGCCTCTCTACAGGTACTTTTGTTTATGCATTGATGATTGTCAAACAAATCTAATTTACAAATCCCTGAAGGGACCGTCAGGTCACCGCTTCTAAAGGTTGCATCCCTTACACTCAAGTTAGGGACCAGTACGGAACACCGGTTTTGTGGTTTGTATTTTTTTCTTCGTTATAACGTTTTTTGAGTAACTTCTGAAATTTTTACCAGGAGTAGTTTTTTTTTAAAAAGTTTTTTTCTGATTTGTAAATTTTAGATTTTAGTGACACTTCAAGTGGTCACTATGTATGAGGTACAAAGTATTAGTGACCAGAGGACCTTCCTCGTCTGTCTTCCTCTCTACTTCTTTTCCTTAACAAACCAAGTCGTATTACTTGACCATTTCCCGTACCTGGGACCTCGATTTGGCTCGACGAAGTTTAGAGTCGTGGACGATCGATTCCTTCAATCGAAGTCCTTTCAATGAATTGGAGAGACTAGGAGTTAAAGGAGTGGACATTTACCCCTATTATCTCATAAATGGAGCAACCCAACAATAGTCCTAATTTACTCAATTTGTCGAACCTTGACACCGTGCATGTAGGATTCGCGACACTTTTCCAATTAACGATAACAACGATGACGTCGGACGGTTCAATACTGCCCCCCACCCCCAGACACGTCCGTTAAGGGTCAAGATAGTCTCCCTGAGTCTTTTCCAAAATGTCTTCTCTACGAGGACGTCCACGGACTACCCATCCACAAATAGTCGGTACATCTTTTCCTTTACTAATAAGTTTCGTTTATTGGACTCGATTTCACTAGAGTAAAAAGGAGAAGAGACTACTCGAGTAGACACCGTCCGTAGAAAACAAAAACGGACGGAGGGAGCGAGACCACCATCGTGAAACTAGAAAGGCACTTCTTAATGGAAAACGGGTGAGAACCGTGCACACCAAGGCACGGTCGAGACACTCACCCGCACACTCGGTCTCGAGGGGCGGTAGGTGGGGGGAACGGTGTCTTCATCTGCGTCAGGTTCAGTTTGGTCTACCTCGCTTAGAGTCCTGTTCCGTACCTTAGTGACCTTTCCCCCACTGTACGCAAAGAGTCCCGACGACATTCTTTCCTGGTGTCTGTCCCACGGACTTTTGAGTCTTTACGCAAGACCCCCGATCTACAGTTTTTAGCTCAACAGAATCTTTCACGGTCCGTTCCCAGACAGTCCGGCGAGAGGTCCGAAGGACATCAAGGAACCAAGTACCGTCGTTTTGAGTTAGATACACTGCAAGAGGGACACACATTTAGACACAGATTTAACAGAGAAAAATATTTCCACACACACACACACTCACACACACACACACACACACACACAAGTCAGCGAGTAAACTCAGACTGAGAAACGTCGGGGTACTTGACATCGGGTGCTGAGAAGACAAGTACCTCAAAACGTCCATTCTTATGTCCTCACCAAACGGTAAAGGATGATGTCCCGGAGAAGGGTCGGGCCCTTAGTGTGGGTGTAGAGAACTCAGAGGATACGACCGTCCGTCTAAGAAATGGTGACGTGTCGACCCTTCGGACATTTCTGTACTTAGTGTGACTTAATCCCCGAGACGGATGAGGTCATACGTACGTACGATTCAGTGAAGTCATCATAGGTTGAGAAACACTGGGGGTACCTGACATTGGGTGGTCCGAGGAATCAGGTACCCTAAGAGGTCCGTTCTTAACCGTCCACTCAAGAAATGGTGATCGCAGTAGACCCTTTGGGTGGGGTCATACTGGAGTAGAATCGATGAATGTAGACGTTACTGGTATAAAGGTTTCTTTCAGTGTAAGACCTCATGATTCCCAATCCTGAGGTGGATACTTGACACTCCCCTGTTAAGTTGAATATTGTCTCTCCAAGGGAAGGTGACTTAAATTCCAACCTTTATCCATATACACTACGAAGACCCCCAAAGTACACCCCTTCAATATGGGAAGACCCTTACCTCAGTTAAGTCTTCTTTCTTCCCAACTCTTCGTCTTTATCTCCGAGGGTCTCAGTAGTAAACTCGTGGACCTAAGTAGGTGCGGATTTCCAGTACAACGACTTGACAAGTCCGTACTCTCTTTTAGGGGAGCGGGGAATTTTCGATTTCGGTCGTACTCGGTGGACCCCGGAGTCCGTCATTTCTCGGGCGGACGTCACACCCTCTGGTCCCGGACTAGGGACCCAGTCCTTCTAGGGGACCTCTTCCCTTACCGATGAATGGGTGAAGTCATAAGAACGAACCTCTTTGGGTACCTGTCTCCACGGACTACCCGATGTCAAGTATAGAGTTTCTCAGTCTGTGCTGACTTGCTGATTAGGGAGTTAAAGTTGAAAGTCACACTCGACCCAAAGGTAGTGTAACTTAGTTTTTTCAGGACTTGTTTTATTTTGAACTGGTAACTTTGTAAAAATTTGTTTAACATTTACTTAAGACACAAGACATTCCTTTCTCCTACCTGAACAATTTCTTTATCCTTGAAACTTTGTCCAAATTCGGTCAAAAGTTCTCGGTGGGGGAAAAATCTGTCGACGAAAATTTAGGACACACCGTTAGCAATCATCAAACACTGTAAAGATCAGACAGGACCCACAACGATCATGGACCGTCCAGTCCGGACAGTGGAGGTATTTTCGTCACTCGTAGGTATGGTCACGCGACATACCGCACCTCAGGGAAACTCTTAATGACTACAGTGTGACTTAGAGTAGTCGACATAAATAAGACAGAAGTAGAGATGGTAAACTCCGAGAAGTTTTTTTTCAGACTAATAAAAATGTACTTCTATCGAAGAGGAACGAGGACACTAAACTTTTGACATTTGGTTTCGAATTAAGACCCCCTCAATTAGAAAGGAGTACCGTTCATATTAATTCTACATTTAGAGATCCTCTTTATGGACCTTTAATTCCAATAACAACTGTAAAAGTAATTAATTATTAATGGTTTATGAATTTTTTTTATTAATCGGAAATCTGAAAGTATCAGAGACAATATGAGTAATCCATTACCACTTTATCTCTACTTACTTGGAAGTTTGTCTACTTAATTACTAATTCCGTCGAGTCGTCTTAAGTTGGATCTAAGACATAGGTGGCCCAAAGGCACAGTCGGACATCGTGAGAGAATCGACCGATTTAAAACTGATTCACAAGTTTACTATAATTGAGTGTCTCGTCACTAAAGTAACCCTTTATTTTAGACTATTTATTTTTGCCTTTTTCTGTTTCGACTTACTTTAGGAAGGTCTTTATAGGGTAACTCCCAGGGGCCTTCCACTTCAAAGTCTTTGTACGAAACGATTAAGATAGTGTGTATTCTCTGAAAAGACTTCTCCGTAGACTATTATGACTACTCTTGGTGCGCGTACTCAGTCACTCCCTGAATCTGGAGAACCAAACCTAAACCATACTGTCATGACACACAATTTATTTATGGTTATTTAATAAATTCGTATAACCAACATAGTATTGTGTCTTCGAATTGTTACATAATACAGTCGTACGTGTCGAAAGCGAGTCCCTTTAAGAGGTAGAGAAATTAAGTTCGCGACTGTAGGACACGGTCGTGTTTCCGAAAAAGTAAACTCTAACTGTGTGCAGATTTTAACGAATCTAAAACACAACACGAGAATTATGAACTTTAGGCCGTTTACCTTAAGATACGGTGACACGTACTTGTTACGGAATGGTTTTTTTTTTTTTAGAATCGGACCCCCAAACTGACCTCTTAGCGTCTTTGTTTTTCACGAAAGTGACGACAACGAAGTTCAACCCCCTTATTAATGGAACCAACTCCTTTTCCCTCCCGGTAAAGATCGGGGAACCTTTTTGTCATACAAACAGTCGGGAATTTAATCTAGTAATTTAAGTTCTTCCCACAGTGTGTACCTAGGACCCAGTACAGTCGGCTTACCGGCGGGTACAGTGCCCCTCCTGCACCAAGAGTAGGAGGGGAAGGGAAAGCCCCTCCAGAGCAACGAGGTAAATAAGACTGTACGGACCCATTAACACCATTGGGACTACTTGAGAGGAAAGATATGGACTCCTATTCGAAGAGGTCAAATGAAAGGTTTTTGTAATAACACGGAAGACGAGACCGCTGTTTATGTCAACGCTAAGGAACTCTAAAAAGAGTTTTATTATAAAGTCAGGAGTTTGTTAACGAATTACGTGAACTTACAGTGGCACAATGGCTGCCCCTCTCCTCCCTGGGACCGGCTTCGACCCTGAGGGACCCAACCATACTTTTAGTTTCGAGTGCACCACGAAACAGTAGACTGTAGACTCTCGGTGTTCTGTAGGTATATAGGTCGAAGACTGCGTCGTAGCTAGAGTCGACAACCCTTCCTTTCTTTTCCTCGAGCGTGTTCTGACCTCCAGAAGAACCTGTCACTGGATCTCGGTTGACGTCCTGCTAACCCCCTAGTACTTGGATTTCTCGTGCGTAAACAATCCTGTCCTACTGTTGGAAAACGGAATGAAGAGTCGTAGGCAATAGGGTGGGAGTTTACGTGTCTTGTCGACAAAGTCCAATGAGTCGTAGAGGGGGTCATTCTGCAAAAAAAAGTTCGAAGGTGCGGAACCGTGCACTACAAACACGATAGACCTGCGAGGTAGGGTAGATAAGTCTTTTAAGGATTGGTATGTAAGTCTTGGTCGACGTCTTAGGTACGCTAGAAAAGACCTCCTCATCTTTACTCGTGGGGCTGAGATGAAATGAACGTTACTTGGGGAAGTTTAACGAACGGACGACGAAGATGGGGGAGTTTAACAACGAAACACTTCGACTCCGGTTTTACTGACCCATCGACCTCGACACTAATACAAGGTCCAAGACCTTAGGAGGTCCATGGTGTGGCAAATTACATCTAGTTTCGTCGAAGGACCACCGAGTCTACCATTTCTTAGACGGACGTTACGTCCTCTCACCCCAAGTTAGGGACTCAGCCCTTCTAGGGGACCTCTTCCTTTACCGGTAGGAGGGGTCATAAGAACGGACCTCTTAAGGTACCTGTCCCCTTGGATCGTCCGACGTCGGGCACCCCAGCTCCTCTCAGTGTGTGTCGACTCGCTGATTGTGAAGTGAAGGAAGACACCGATCATGATAGGGGTAACAAGTCTACACTTAGGACTTTGGAACTTTCTAATTCAGTGGACGACCACAGTGTAACAATCCTTGTTATGTAGTGTCTAGATCCGGAGTTAGGGACTGAGTCTGTTACTCGTACTGAGTCAACTAGTCAATAACGAAAATTTACAAACCGAAAGGGGTCTGGATCATGGTTTGAACTATATATCGACCCCACCACTATTTACTCGTTCACAAACTTAGTATTTCGTAAACGATTCGGCATTGGGGAAGATTGTAGCCATCTACTTTACATTTTGTTATGTAATGTTAGACGACCTTACCTCTGATAATTATATCTGCGTCTCTTCTATGACTGTTTTATATTTCTACTATTGTCATTACTATCCGTTGTAAAACGTACAAAAGAGATACGGTTCATGACCAGATTTGTGATAGACAACTGGACACATTTCCAGTGCTGTCCGGTTACTCCAAGAAATCTACTCCGAGGTCTTTTTATTCTGTGTGTGACTTCTAGTTTTTACTTACTCTCAACCCCAGCTCAGAACGTGGGGTTCAATGAGGTTCGGCCCGTTGGCCTCTTCGACATGTCTGTGCTGACCCTAGGGCGACAGTCACGCGCGGTAACCGCACGACGCGCGGGGTGCGACTGTTGGGTCCTCGCTCCGGGGAACGGTCGTTAAGTCTACTAGACCCAAGAGGACGTGGAAACGATGGGTTCTGAACCCACTAGACTCCGTTCGTTAAGACCCCTCTCCTCTCCCAGTACCAAAAGAATTTTAAGGAAAGACCAAGACTCCTAGTTATTCGGGGATCATTCAATGCATGGTCGGACGCAATCGGGGACCTGCGGAAGGACAAAGAGGTCAAGTTCGGAAACCTCGCGGGTCCCTAAACCGTTCGAACAGTGGGAATCGGATCTGATGACGAGGGGTAGGGGTCGAAAAGGGTCCGACCGAGTGGGAAGTCCAGAGTCGAGTTTACAGTGGAGACCCTCTCTCGAGAAGGGACTGGAGTTCGACTGGAGATAACGTGGTCAGGGGACCGGGGATTCTTTAAGACAAGGGAGATATCTTAAAGGTCTTTAACTCCAATAGTATTAATAAGTAAACACGAAAGAAGAGGGTGGTGATCTTAAATTATGGTACACCCATCCCGAGACTGACAAAACAAACGGTAATATTTAAGAACGGTGACTGCCGCAAACCGTGTGTCATCCGTGAACCATTTATCAAAGTAACAATAGTAAAAGTCAATAGGATTTACTTTGTGGGTTTAAAATCACGAAGTTTGTCGTAATTGGTAAAGGTAAAAAGTGAACACGTGAATAAGGGTTTGCAGAGACTAATGGAAAGGTGGGGTGGGTCAAGGGTTAGCACTTTGACATCGGGACAATCAGTAAAAATTCCCTTCTTTTCCTCTTACCGACTGACTACTTCGTTAGTCGACCCTCTTGTTAAGAAAGCACTCGTTCACACAGTAACGTCTGAGTCTCGGACGCGCAAGGTGGACCTTTGGTGGGTCCGTTGAAGCACGGGCTTATAGGAGCGGATTACGCCAAATCACGTTTGGAAACGTAGTAAAGATTAAGGGAAAATGTCCTTGCGTATGGTAAATTAGTCTCAGGGGAGGGAACGATAACACTCTCGGAACCCGAACAAACTACTTTGTACTTCTGTTCTTCATCGTCAACTGAGTTCAGGATGTCTTCCGAGACGACTGGGCCGGCCCCGCGGAAACAAACGGCCGGACGTAACAAGACAAAGGCACCAATATAAATCCCGTCGAGTGTTTTTTCCTTTTCCCCCCTTTCCACTTACCGAAATGTCTTTGAAACTGCTATATTAATTTTCTCGTCTGTCTCTCTATGGTGTATTTATCGTTTTTTCGTCCCCCTTTTAGGGTGGACTCTTTTTTGTCTCTTAAGTCCTTCTCACCCCAGTAATTGCCATCACTACGCCGTAGTAAGGCGGGGGTCATGACGGTTCCCCAGTTCCAGTTCTAGTTCCAGTTCCAGGACCTGGTACCTGTCAATAGTCTTCTCCTGGGCAGATCTTAAAAGAGAGAGTCGATGTCCCTGTCTCAAAAAGCTCCTTGAGATTTGTTTAGGAAAAGAAATTCTTTTTAAAACGAATTAAAGTTTCCATTATCGACGAAACTTTTTCATTATCGATGATAAAGAACTTCCGAACATGACCTTGTCAATATTCATGAAATGTACATTGAGTAAATTAAGTGCATTGTCGGGAGACTCGATTCATAAAACTAATAGGGGTAAAAAGTTTACTCTTTTAACTCCGTGTCTCTACACTGTGATAAACGGGTTCCAATTTAGCTGTCCTTTTTCGGCGTGATCGGGAAGTCCAGTGAGACGGACCGAAGTCTCAGGTAATAGAGTCGCTGGAGACACGGGGCAGAGGTTCTAAAGTTTGGCGAAATCTTAATCGATATACGTTAACGATTGGAATCCAGCAAAAAGTGGACGTCTTGGACTGGTAAAGTGTGTTAAGCTGGATTATGTTTGAATATGTCGTTTTATGCCTGAAAGAGAAGGGGCTAAGGTGACTGACCCTTGAACGCGAAGACCTCGAAAGAACACGTGGACGGATTCGACTGTATGCCTCTGCCTTCATAGATGAAAATATGACACTTTGACTACACTCAGTGAGTCAGCACAGGCTGTGAAACGCTGGGGTACCTGACATCGGGTGGTCCGAGGAGACAGGTAGCCTAAGGGGTCCGTTCTTATGACCTCACCCATAGGTACGGGAGGAGGTTCCCTAGAAGGGTTGGGTCCCTGACTTGGGCCCAGAGGACGTAACGTCCGTCTAAGCAATGGCAGACTCGGTGGTCCCTTGGGTTCACAACATATGTTCTGACTCCCTTTTTCGTAAGTTTTGACAAAGAACCTGTAGTGACGTGTCATAGAACATACAAACACAAGGACAAAGGCCTCCGACCTACAAGTCTTCACCTTACGGCGCAGTATTTGTAAGGTAATCTCTCACCGTCAAGACTGTGAGACGTCAAGACTGAGGGAAACTCAGTAGGTAAGTTTAGAGGTCTCCGTTCCAAATACCTTTCCCGGTTCAGTCGACTCGGTCGCTTCGTGCCTACGGCCTGTGGTGAACATTTGTCGCTCCCCCCAACTGGGTCTTTCTGAAACCTTCTATATTGGGACCGTGACTGGAAGTCAGACTGGTCTTTCGTCTCTATAGGGTCTAAATACTTGTAATAAAGGACAGATTGTCCCCGTCTCCAGTGGTACTTCGGGACCGGACAAAGAAATTCGGGTCTCTCCAGACAACATCCCCACCTCGGGTGGAGTTCCCAGAGCCGACGGGCCTCTACTTTCCGCACACTTCCAGTCTCTGGGGACAGAGCAGTCATAGGGGGATCCACGTGAGACGCCGTGAAACTGGGAACCACTGAGTCGGTGGGTCTCCCAGGGTAGGAGAAGTCTACGAAACCTACCACCGAGAACCGACAAACTCCCGAAGGGACCAAGACGAAATAACTGACACGGTTTCGGAAACTGACACACCTAGTGTTATTTGACACCCTTTAAGACTTTCTCTACCCTTATGGTCTGGTGGACTGGACGGAGAACTCTTTAGACATACGTGCAGTCCTTCGTTGTCAATCTTGACCTGTACCTTGTTACGACCCCAGGTCGGAGTCGTCTCAGGTCCCTATAGGAGTCCTACCTGCTGCAGTCGCTTACTTCTTTCTATCTATTTCTCTATTTCTTTCTCTGTTGTGCCCCACTGGTTCGAAGTAACCCACTCCGGGGAAATGAAATAAGAAGAACCCCGAAAATATGGGACTCAATATGCATGTCGTTGAGTTGTAAGGTAGTCATTATTGAATCGTTATAGTCCAAGGAAGAACATTCTCAGAATAAGAGACATGTAGTAGAAGACAAGTCTCCGGACAACTATAAGGTACTGGAGAAAAACTATTTACAACCAGTCGGTCTTGTTATTAGAAGGAAATTTCACAAAGAAGAATTTAAGAATCGGACGTGGGAATTTCATGTCTCAATGTAAAAATACCTCGTTTCTAAGTCACCCAATGTGGTTTCTTTCTTGAATAGTTGAGTCGTAGTTTACAACGATTACAATTTCGCTGCCGAACGATAAAGATATAGAATTGATATACGTGAGGGTCCTTGTGTTACCTATTCCCTACACTCTTGAACCGTCGTTCGTATCCGAGTTGTTTCAACGTTCTCAGACCTATTTAGACGGTTCATTCGATCTTACGATTGTCTCCCAAACTTCGTGAGGAAAGTCCGGGTCCTCTAAATAGTTGATCTCGGGATTCAATTGAGAAAACCAGTCCCTGTCGGGGGACGACTACAGTCTTCTCGACCACTTTCTATATTTTATTCTGTCTGTCTAAGACCAAACACCCATCTACGAGCTCGTCCAGGTCCCCCAGACAGCTTAGGACTCCGGAACGAGTAGTCCTGAGAAGGTGTACTGGAACAGTACCCAGCCTACCGGGTCCCTAAGGGAGCTCAGGACGTACTGGAACAGTACCCGCTCTAGAGGGCACGACCGAGGGCCGTCTTGTTGTCTGACCAAGGTTTATCCTTTTCCTCATACAGTTCCGACATATAACAGTGGGACGAATAAATTGAAGATACGTCTCATGTAGTACTCTTTGCGACCTGACCTTCTTTGTGTTCGACCTTAGTTCTAACGGTCCTCTTTATAGTTATTGGAGTCCATACGTCTACTGTGGTAAGAATACCGTCTTTCACTTCTTCTTGATTTTTCGGAGAACTACTTTCACTTTCTCCCCTCGCTTTTTCAACTGAATTTCGAGTTGTAAGTCATTTGCTTCTAGTACCGTAGACCAGGGTATTGAAGTACCCTTTACCTACCCCTTTGTCACCTTTGACACAGTCTGAAATAAAACCCCCCGAGGTTTTAGTGACGTCTACCACTGACGTCGGTACTTTAATTTTCTACGAATGAGGAATCTTCTATTCAATACTGGTTGGATCTATCGTATAAGTTTTCGTCTGTAATGAAACGGCTGATTCCAGGTAGATCAGTTCCGATACCAAAAAGGACACCAGTACATACCTACACTCTCAACCTGACACTTCTTCCGACTCGTGGTTTCTTAACTACGAAAACTTGACACCACAACCTCTTCTGAGAACTCTCAGGGAACCTGACGTTCCTCTAGGTTGGTCAGGTAAGACTTCCTCTAGTCGGGACCCTAAAGAAACCTCCCTTACTACGATTTCGACTTTGAGGTCATGAAACCGGTGGAGTACACTTCTCAACTGAGTAACCTTTTCTGAGACGAAGACCCTCACTAACCCCCGTCCTCCTCTTCCCCTGTTGGCTCCTACTCTACCGACCTACCGTAGTGTCTGAGCTACCTACACTCAGACTCACTTGAGACCCTCTACCACTACCTGTCCCTCCGGACCGCACGACGCTAAGTACCCCAGCGTTTCTCAGCCTGTGCTGACTCACTGACTTGACTTACCTTGACCACCGAGTCTCCAATTTCGGAGACAGACGTTACGCCCTCTGGATCCAAGCTAGGGACCCAACCCTTCTAGGAGACGTCTTCCTTTACCGTTGGGTGGGATCATAAGAACGGACTTCTTAGGGTACCTGTCTTCTCGGACTACCCGATGTCAGATGCCCCAACGTTTCTCAGTCTGTGCTGACTCACTGAAGTGAGTGAGTGAGAACCGACAAACTGCAACGGAAACAGAACCAGAAGACCCAGAGAAAGCGGACGGACTAAACTCAGACGGATAACTGACTGGGAAAGTCAGGTGACCTGCAAACAAAGACTCTGAGCCTCGACATGACGGACCAAAACAGGCAGATGAACGAGAACTACCGTCGAGGGTCTGGACCTGTGAAGAGTGGATGAGAAACTGGAGGGTAAGACGAGGTCCATTAAGGTTGGGTCCCGCTCTCACGAGGAAAGATTCTGCATGTTATCGAAACAATACACAAACGTGAGGGGAGGTGCCGAAGAGGCCGACGACGACGACGATTCGGGGGAGGATGGCGAATTATTTCATGACCAGAGGGAAGGTCCGCGTGCACTTGATCGGGGCGGGGCGGGGTGCGGGGTGCGGGGTGGGCATGACGAAAGGGACCTCGAGTACTCCGAGGGCGGGACAGTGTAGTTACGCGACAAAGGTGAGTTTCTAAAGTGGGGTCGGTAAAGAAGAAAACCTTTTGAAAAGGGGAATTACAGGGAACGTGCCACAGTCGAACGACACTGGTTTTAAAGGAAAGAAAAACAAAAAAAAATAAACAATAAAAGGAATAAGGGATTATTTTGTAAATGGGTATTCTCGGTTCTGGAGAAAACACACAAAGTAGTGTTACAAACCTTACTATGTACCATGAAAAATCTTCATTTGACTTGCGACCTACATTTTCACTTACTCACTTACTAAAAGAATAGGTCTAACGGTAAATTAGTGAGACGACAGTGAACGTTTCATAACAAGGTCAAAGGAAAGAAAAACATTATGATGAATCTAAAAATTTTCTATTGAACTGAATAAATGAAAATGAAATCCGACACGACCCAAAGGCTACGACCCACCCGAAAAGAGACCAACGGCGCTCGTACCGTCACGAGCAGCGTCATGAGTCGAATCGTACCGTCATGAACAGCGTCATGAGTCGAATCGTACCGTCACGAGCAGTGTCATGAGTCGAATCGTACCGTCACGAGCAGTGTCATGAGTCGAATCGTACCGTCACGAGTAGCGTCATGAGTCGAATCGTACCGTCATGAGCAGTGTCATGAGTCGAATCGTACCGTCATGAGTAGCGTCATGAGTCGAATCGTACCGTCACGAGCAGTGTCATGAGTCGAATCGTACCGTCACGAGCATTGTCATGAGTCGAAGAGTAACGCCACCGGAGAACAACGCCCCGTGTCCAAGACCCACGCCCCCAAGGTCGTCAACGGTGTCAACCCGAGTCATCAACGGCAAGGACCTAAAATCTCGCGTCCGAGTTTGATTCGTACCCGAACCAACGAATCGTACACCCTAGGTGGACCTGTTCCTTAACTTGGACATAGAGGACGTAACCGTCTGTCTAAAAAAATGGTGACTCGGTGGTCCCTTCGGGTCTAAAAAAAAAAAGGGAATTAAACCTGGATAAAGATCTGCCAGACTAGAAAACACAACAAGAAAGGAAACTTAAAAACACAGTACGACGTAACAAAATTTTAATAGCCACGACAGTCGACAGGAGTTTATGACTCGATATGAGCTGATTCAGTCTGTGCTGAACCACTGATTTGTTGTTGTTTTTAGGTTTCTCGGTCACCATTAATAATTCCCTAAAGGAAGCCGACACTGAAACCAATCATAAGTCGTCCGTGTAAAGAAATGTATCTCTTCTCTTTCACCTGGCCAAAGAACCCACTTGTTTCGATATACAAGTTTCTGTAAGTAGTAGTGAAGTATAATTTCACTTTATAAATTTTTGTTACAGTGACGGTAAAGACCCTATTCATGGATTATGACAGACCGTATTGTGTCTCGCCTTATTCACTAAAAACAATCGGTCTGATCTGTAATTTACCGTTTATTCCCACATTACTATTTTTTTGTTTTCAATTAAAGATTTATTACACAAACCATAATGTTGTAAACAATACTTTTATAATGACGATGATTCTCTAAACATAGACGGAATGGTAACATCTTCCTATATCTCCTTTTTGACCAATAGGGACTTTCCACTGTGAAAAATCAAAGATGAAGTATACAAATATCAACAAATGTTTCTTGTACACAGGAAAAGGAATTCGTCTATTTTTTGATTTCCCTATATGTTTTTCGGTCGTGTTCAACTCAGAACTTTTCCTTTTCGTCTCTGATTCAGAAAGATTTCGTTCATCTCTGTTACTGAGTATTTGACCCGTCGCTAGTTTTGTTTCTTTGTTTCCCCGAATTTCCGCTGTGCGACACTAGTCTGTCAGGTTTGGGAAGTTGGGTGTCGAGGTGTGTTCTCGGAAACACCGAATTCACCGTGATTTCTTTGCAAACGAGTTCGGTTCCACTTCCAAGGGGAAGTTCTCGCTTTGACTCGTTTGGTCTAAAATTACTGCTGTTTTTTCGGGGTCAGCGAGACTCTGGAAGTGGGCAGTCTAGTTACGGGGCCCCAGACGGAAGGAGGGAAACTCAACCTCTAAAGGTGTTCCTAGAGTCGGGTCGAAGGAGAAGGTCTTGGGGACCATGATAATGATGGAGAGCGAGGAGGAAGAGGGACACCTTTCGACTGAGGTCAGGTCAGAAAGTAAGCGTCGAAGACTTCAACCCCCGTCTTCCTCATTCCGTAGTCTATAAGGATTTTATCCTCGTCCACGAAGTCTACTACCACCGAGTCTGCCATTTCTTAGACGGACGGTACGTCCTCTTGACCCAAGGTAGGCACCCGGTCCTTCTGGGGGACCTCTTCCCTTACCGATACGTGGGGTCATAAGAACGGACCTTTTAAGGTACCTATCTTCTCGGACCGCCCGATGTCAGGTACCCCAACGTTTCTCAGCCTGTACTGACTCGTTGCTTGTGTAGTCCGAAGTCCATTGTCGTGTGAGGTCTGAACTTCGTCCTGACCTTCCTTCCCTCCCTTGTCTTTATTTCTACCACGGACATGAACCGAGAGGTGAATACATCACTATCTATTACATCCAACCTACCCCTTTCCACACGATCAGTTCAGAGTAAACGAGTAAGTCGTTCACGAATAATTCTCTCATTCTAGGATTTTCAACAGTAGTGTTCTTTTTACTAAAATTAACACACTTCCCTATCTACAATTGATCTGAGTGAGTCGCTAGGAAAACTTCGTAGACGTGCATAATTTAGTACGCCAGGGGGATTTTCGTTGTCTCATAGGATGTAGTTAATATAACGTTATTTTGACCTTTTTGCATAATGGAAAATTTCTTTGCTCACAAATAACCCTAAAGGGACCGCGAGGTCACCAATCTTAAACTACGAAAGTTACGACTACGAAAGTTATGTTCCAAGTTAGAGACCACCCTCTTCATTCTGGGCTTTCGACACACAGTACCGGTTCTTTACTTATTTGTTTATTACTAGTACGAAAGTCTCAGAATTGTTTACTTCATGAATAGCTCGTGTTCCATACCGTTACTAAAATTTTTGAGTACCAACGACATGTCTATGACCGGAGACTCGACCCCTTATGCCGTGTGTCCACCCCGACTCGGGAGTAATTCGAATGACAGTTTAACCCTTCGACTTGTAATACTTTTTCCTTTGCAGTAACGTTTGACTTCCCGATACTTCTTTCCCTGCGAAGGATGCACTTTCACACCAACCGCAGAGACTGAGTCAAGTTCTCCGCTTCCCTCCGGAAGACCTCTGTCACGACAACTTCGACTCCACAAGTCCAATTTGCCCCCGTCCTTTGTCCGCTTTCGCTTCTTTTGTCCTTCGCACCTCCAGGGTACTCTCGAGGCCTCCTCGACTCCTGCCGGCACCTCCGACGTCGCACCCCACCCACCCCCCACCAACGACCAACCCCCCTCATTCCGAAGATCTCGGCGGCCGCGGCACGGAGAGTGGACGCCGGTACCCGAGACAGACGTTCCTCCCTCGTCCGGTCTCCCCGACGGGGCCCGGAGGGAAGGGTCGGGAAGTCGACGAGAGAGTGAGTGGATTTTTCTGTCGATGAAGGGACGGACCTAAAGGGGGATTAGAGTGGGGGCCCTTGGACAAAAAGAGGTAGTGTGGGTGAACAGGATAAGACTTCTATTCCTTCTCTCAGGAAAGATGAGTGGGGTCCCATCTTTCTCGTCTAGTCTGCGCTGCCCCAGACGAAAGACGTGCCATCCCTCGGGCGGCCACAGCAAGTGTGCGTCTCTATGCACGTCTTGGAAAGGGTTCACGGTCCGTAGTTCGACCCAAAATTCTCGCACTCTCTGTGAGTACTGGGAACGGGAGTCCCTCAGACGAGAGATGAACTTGTGAAAAGTCCGGAGGGACCCCCGAGTCGACCATTTCTTAGGCGGACGTCACGTCCTCTGGACCCAAACTAGGACCCAGCCCTTCTGGGGAACCTCTTCCCTTGGGTGAGGTCAGAAGACCGGACCTCTTAAGGTACCCGACATATCAGGCACCCCAGAGTCTCTCAGTCTGTGCTGACTCGCTGAAAGTAAAGTGAATTATGAAAAGTTTAACACCAGGTGTCTTGGCCGTCGTAGTCGTACTAGACCCTGGAACAATCCTTCTGTCTCAGGGTACGGGGTGGGGTCTGTCGGACTTACTCTTCAAGATCCCACCATGAGTCTTAGGACACAGAATCGTACCGGAGGTCCATTGGACACACGACGAGTTCAAACTCTACTCAGATTACGTAGAATTCGATTCTTTCGCAAGAGTGTCTGTGGTAAAGGAAGGTGGAAGACTAAATTAATAAACTGATAAATCTACACTTGATGAGGTTTACATATCTTTGATTTCCCGGTCACAAACAGACAAAGGGTTTATGTTACCTACAATAGTGAAACAGTACAAAGAAGTCTACAGTAAAATTAAAAAAATTAAATTGAAAAGTTTAAGTTTACTTTAGGGTGAAACGTAAGGAAAGACAGTGGGGTTGGAAAGGGGCCCGCAGGGACCACCGAGTCACCACTGCTCAGACGGACGTCCACGTCTTCTGTTCGCAAGCTAGGGCCTAAGTCCTTCTAGGGGACCTCTTCCTCTGCCGTTGGGTGAGGTCATAAGAACGGACCTTTTAAGGGATCTGTCTCCTCGGACCACCCGATGCCAGGCCGTTTTTCAGCCTGTGCTGAATCGCTGACTTGTTTCTGTTATTGTTTGGGAAGGCTTCCCGAGTGGTGACTGATAGGACTTCGGGCCCAAGACGTAAACGTTCAGACTGTTCTCGTTCTACATCAGCGTATAGACTCAGCACAAAGACAGAGACGGGTGGTGGGTTAGGATCCTTAGAAACTGTCGGTTCAAGTTCTATGAAACGCTAAGTCTTGACTCTTTTCCCGTCTGTCTCCTTCGACATCTAATTCCTTTTTCCCCCTTCTGTCTCTCTCTCTGTCTCTGTCTGTCTGTCTATGACAAGACTGGTGTGTCTGGACCTCGAGTCTCTCTTCTCCCTCCTTCTACGCGTCGACCGCAACCGGTACTCAGACCCGAGACAGTGTACCCTTTAAGACTTCATGCCCTCTTGACCTCTCATTTGCCTCTCCAGAACTCTTGACAACGAGGCATACAGAACTTACGGGACATTATAAAACCCCCCTCTGGAGTCTTTTCTGACCTTAGAAAAAATTTTTAGCGATTAACTACAGATCTTACACGGAGAAGCTTATTCGGAGATATTTCCCTGATCCGGTGGACCTTAGGTTCTAAATAGTCCCAGTGTGATCGATAGGACAGCCGGTTTCCCCTGAATTCTAATGTTCCTCAGACAGGGTCACAATCTTGGACTGAGGGACTACGGTCCCAGTAGGTCGACACCCGACGTCGGGTTATGCTTCTCTATGTGAGCAAAGACATGGTGAAGCCCGACGAAAGTCCGATGTTACCGGCACAACTTATCAACGCTGTCTCTGCCGTACCGGAAGTCTCGGGTTTCGTAAATGACAGACTGGAAGACGACTTACTCAAACAACCGGGGACTGAATCTAAAATTCCGTTGGCATGTGAGAGAGAAGGAGAGGTAGACCTGATCAATTCTCTCCCCGGATACTGAGTTTAGTCCGACTAATTTCGGTTATTTTAATTTTGGACCCTAAACCTCAATAGAGTTACCAAGTAGAACTCCAACTGGAAAGTGGAGACGACCTATCCTCCTTCATTCGCACCTCGAGAGTGAGGTGTCTGTGCGGACCGTGGGGGGCCCCCTCTCGAACCGACTCTCACCCCCTCTGTGGCTCCTCTGTCTCGACTCTTCCTCCTTCTCGGACCCGAGGCCTAGGTCGAATAGGACGCCAGGGACCTCGAAGTCGATGCACTCCAGTGACGAGGGAAACAGCTGAGAATAAGTATAGACAACACTACGACAACGACACTGGCCGCTGGACTTCTAAAAGTAGACTAAGTCAGATAATAAAAGATATAAGGAGTCAGGACTTACGGAAGATCTTTCTAGATAATTAGTTCTGTATAAAGAACTCGAGACTTCGATGAGTGTCGACATGCCTAACCGATTCTTTTCACTCCTGGGGACGTCCTCCCACTTGAGGGTCATTTTGTCTTCCTTTTTTAACTTCCCTTTTTTTTTTTTCTGATTTCCTCTTTTCTTTACTCTGATGAGTCGATGCTCTGGAAAACTCTGTGAGTGAGAAATCTTTACTCGTGACATCATACCCTATAGTCGTCTACCTATTCCTTACTGTGGTTGTGTCTGTAAAGGTCCCCGAGATTTCTTATAATAGCCTTTGTTCAAAAGAACCCTTAAGGGTCGACACACCAAACGAGTTCTCTGGTTTATGACCCTACTGGGTCCAAGAGAAAGACCGATACGACCATTTCCGTACAAGAGTAAACACCTGTGGACTAATAATGAATGACTCGTAACGAATACTCAACTTTGTATAAGAGAATTTTAAATGTATGACTTGGGATTGGGGTTTACACTGACATAGACTTCTTTCTCCCAGAAATCCTAAATGACGACGACGATTCAGTGAAGTCAGCACAGACTGAAACACGCTGGGGTATCTGCCGTCGGGTGGTCCGAGGAGGCGGGTACCCTAAAAGGTCCGTTCTCATGACCTCACCCAACGGTAGAGGAAGGGGTTACGTACTTTCACTTTTCACTTTTACTTCAGTGAGTCAGCACAGGCTGAGGATCGCTGGGGTACCTGACGTCGGGTGGTCCGAGGAGGCGGGTACCCTAAAAGGTCCGTTCTCCTGACCTCACCCCACGGTGACGGAAGAGGAAATCCTAGATTTATTCAGATTTATTCTGTTATTCCCACTTCGGAGTCAGGGTTCCCGCCACTGGAATATTAAGAGACAGGGGAGGACGGGGTAGGTCCCCGTGACTTCCGTCGACAGACGTTCGGTGTTTCTTGAAGGCGGTCTTGGGGTCGTCTGCCCGTCGACCAAAGTCTGGACGTCGGAAAGGTTCACACTCTTTCATCTAAAGACAGTCCAGTCGGGGGGTCCCGTACAACAGCACCGTCGAGGTCGACTGGCTCGTCGTAGACGGGGTTTACGAACGAGGAGAGGCGTGACCGGAGTCAAAGAGGCAGACGTTGGCGACCTGGCCGGCGAGGACGTCGCGAAAGAGGAAGACTGAGAGAGAACTCCTACGGAGGGCATACGCACACACGGTCGACTCAGTGAAGTCAGGACAGGCTGAGAGACGCTGGGATACGTGGTACCGGACGGCCCGAGGAAAGAGGTACCCTAAGAGGTCGGTTCTTACGACCTCACCGAACGGTAAAGGAGAAGGTCCCCTAGGAGAGTTGGGTCCCTAGTTTAGAGGACGTAACTGTCAACCCAAGAAATGGTGATCGTGGTGGACCCTTCGGGGAAGAGATCCATACACACATATATATATGTACATACATACGCACACACATATATACATGCATACGTACACCCACACATATATATACATACATACGTACACACATACATACACATATATATGTACATTCATACATACATTCATACATACACACATATATATACATACGTACACATATATACACGTACATATATACACACACACATACACATACACACATATACAGACAGACACACATATACACACATATACACACATATACACACATACATACACATATACACACACGCATACACACATGTATATACATACGTACATGCAAGTGTATACACACATACATACACAAACACACATACGTACACACACGTACATACACATCTATACATACACACGCACATACATATACACACATATACACACACACTACATATACATACGTACGTACACCCACACACATATACCTACACACATATACGCACATACATACACATATACACACGCCATGTATATACATACACACACGTACACACATACATACACATATACACAAACATACACACACGTACATACGCTTACACACACACACGCATATACATATACACAAATACACACACATATTTACATACACACATATACGTACGTACGTACACCCACACACATATACGCACACACATATATACATACATATACACACATATATACACACACGTACACATACGTACACACATGCACATACATACATACGTAACACGTACACACATACACACACGTACGTACGCATACATAACACATATACAGACATACATATACACACATACACATATATATACATACAGACACACACATACGTACATACACACACACACATATATAGGACATGTTTATTGAAAAGGATTTATAAGTATTTTACAATAACTCCTCACCGGGAGGAGTTTGTTTTATTTCACAGTCTAATATCTAATAATTGATAAATCGTCTTTCCAACATCGACCAACGATGACGATTAACCCTAGTTAGTCTTTCTAATTTCGTTGAAGCTGTCACATTGTCTTCAGTTACCTTTCTGTCAAACTAAACGATTTTAAACTAACTGAACGTCGAAAAGTCATGTATGTAACGTATCTCATTCCAAGTGGGTCTTATCTAGTTCAACTTGGGTTCCAGTGAGCGTAAGCTAAACTAACTCACTTTGTCTTGCGAGATTATCGTGAGGAAGAAGGGGAGTGAGTCATTTAGAACGGAAAGTACAACCCCTCTCTAAAAAGGTCCTCATAGATGTAATCAGTTTCTTACGTGGAAGAACCTTCGGACAGATGGAAGTAATTTACCGAAAGTCTCGTGTGTTACGTTGACTTATTGCCCGTAATAAGTTTACCAAAAGTTGCACGACCTCCTCTTCCTCCACATGCGTCTACCCTCACTAGGATGCTTCGAGTAGACGTGGCGTCCTTTAAGTGAAGGGGAAACTGAGAATGCGGCAAAGTGTCTACATACACTTAGGGTCGGGGGTACGTCATAGCACCCCCGAAAGAGTCGGTGGATTTGGCTCTGACCACTTATCAGTAGCGTGAAGTCGTGTGTACGGTGTGCGGAACGTCGAAAGGGTCCTTGTTATGAGAAAGACGACGAGGTAGGGGTGAGTTTCCGTGTCACTCTACAAAAATGATTCACCCTAATAAAAGAGGGTGCACCTGAAAAATCCGGGACACTGTTTACATTACTTTAGACAGTCAGAAAGGTCGATAGTCTTTCGGTCGAAGTCCCAAGGAGACAGAATACGTGGTGATAGTTCACTTTTCCCGTCCCCACCCACAGAAATTTTACCGAACATTCTACCCTCGAACCTAACTTTCGGACATGTCAGAGGTTTCTCTACCTACCTCGCGTCCGTCCTCTCTCCTTCGGGAGGAGACGTTTTTCTTGAGGGACTTAGGAAGAACTGTTCGCAAAACGTACGTCAATTTATCTGTTTACATAAGACGACGGTCCTAAAATGGCCTTAGTATAAACTACAGACAGTGGGTTTTCTAAGAACCCGTGACTACCTCACTGTTTGCTAACACGGAATCTCGCTACCAAGAGTTTGGACTCGTACTCAGTCTTAGTGGACCTCCCGAACAATTTTGTGTCCGATGGCCCCAGGAGGACGTCTCGAAGACTAAGTTCGCCAGACTCACCCAGGTCCACCCTGACTACGACGACGGGACCCCTAGGGAAGAATTCTTGACGTCGGAATCTCCTAGTCTCACTTTCACAATCAGTGAGTCAGCACAGGCTGAGAAACGTTGTGTACCTAACGTCGGGTGGTCCGAGGAGACAGGTACCTTAAGACGTCCGGCCTTATGACCTCACCCATCGGTAAGGGCAGAGGTCCCTAGAAAGACTGGGTCCCTAGCTTGGACCCAGAGGGTGCAACGTCCGTCTAAGAAATGGAAGACTCGGTGGTCCCTTCGGCCTCACCCACTCGGATTTTTCTTCCCATTGTAAATGATCGACCTCCGAGACGTGTTTCTGATACAGGAGAACACTTAAGTTAAACGCAATGTCTGCGGTACTTGGTACTCCGTTGTACCGTGGGGTTCTTCTTTAGGAGGATGTCTCTTAATGCCATCTTTTACAAAGAGAGTAAAGAGGTGTTGAGGAACGAAAGACCTGTACGGATTAGTCGTGGTGAGGAGGGTCAAGAACGACCGCTTTGATGTGAGAGACGTGGATGGCAGAACGAGAGGCAGACTATCTGCTCGGTCGTCGAGTGTCTTATATAATCACTCGATGACGAAGTCCGATCTCCATGGTCTCCGCTAGGTTCAACTACTCGTCTCTCGGAGGTAAATACTACGGACGTATATAAGAGGCAACTACGTAAGAACCACGACCGTTGATAATTGCAAAAGAGTCGTAAAGTCCCTAAACCTAAACTGGGGGTTTTCACTCCGCCGAACCTCGAGGCACGTAGGTATTACACGTGACACATGACAACGATTATTGTAAATGTTGCACCGTCCGTGTCTGGAGCGAGGTATTCCGGGTAAACGCCCTCGTGTCACTGCCTAGGACATAAATCCGGTCGTAGAGTGCCGTAATTTCTCTAACCAACCAAGAATAATGTAACGAAACAGTGAACGGAAACGTCGCGGCTGTCAAGGGTGTGGGGTCACGCTATCAATCCCTACGACTCCACTGGAGTTGAAAACGGTCGGGAACCCTCGTTATAAACCTTTCTTATGGCTCCGGACGAAAGGGTTGTTTCAACCCCGGCACTCTCCCACAACCAAGAAGGGCACGTCGGTGTGTCGTCGGAAGGACAGAGACACGAATCTTCCTCGACGACCCTGTCTTCCGCGTCCAGTCCAGAACGCCTTCAGACTCACTCTCTTGAATCTTGAGACGTTAGAACGGGGAAAGGAGAGACGAGATGGCCCTTGACCGTAACGAACCAAATTTAGGACCGACAACATGTCTTCGGAGAGGTATACACCTTTCTCACACAAACACTCAGATGTGGGTCGCACGCAAACAGATAAAAATATATACGTATAACGTATCATTATCCCTAAAATACGTAACTTATTTTGATAAAGGGGGTTAAAGTGAGCCAAATAGCAAGACGACTTATTAAGTCGATGATATGCCTGAAGTACCTGAAAACGAACTATTTAAGTGATGAGGCTCGAAAGGGAAAGTAACCTTAAAAATTAGTCTAACTTTGGGTAGTACAACTCTAGTCTCGACCCTTATTACTACAATGGTTAGATACAAAATCGGTTTCCTACAAGGAATCTAACGTGCAGGAGTCTAACGAATCAACGAACGATTTCACATTCTCTTAAATACTACGATTTATTTTGGTCCCTTTTTTTCTACAAAATTATTCTACTTTTAGGTTTACAATTTTATTACCCGGTAGACGTACCCACCGGGAGAGAACTCTCTCCACGGTCCTCGAAACGGTAGACACTTTGTAAATGGTCGACAAAGGAAGGGAAAAGACACTCTTGTGTTCTTTAGGAACGTCAACCACAAAGGTTCACTATGTAGTACCCCTTCTTTTGTCCAAACGGGTTGAAGTCCTTCCGACCTGACTCGACTTAAGTTTATTATGAAAACCGTTGGCGTCCCCACATGGGGTCGTACGGGGGGTGGGAAAAAGAAGTAGGGGTCGGGAAAGGACTTGGGTGTCTCCCGTGACCCGTCTACTCTTCCTTTGGCCTTTACTTATTGTAGGGTACTCCAGTAAATTTTGACTTACAAAAGTCTCTTTCAGACGAGTGAGCTGACGGACGTTCGACCGAAATGGAAGACTCGTAAGTTCGTTCCAAACCCGATTTAACGTTAGGCTATCCTTTCCCCTTTCCACAGTTTGCGTCAGGTTTATAAAAACTTGTACAGAAAGGAAAAAGAAAGAGAAGAGACTAGTGACAAAGTGTATAGACGGTCAGTCGGGGCATAGGGGCGACGAAAACGGGACTGTTCGTGGAATAGGTCCAAGGGACTGAAGACATGCCAGAAACCTAGACTTGTCCCTCGGTCCGTCCTTAAATTGAAACGTCGGCCGAGACTAGGCTCCGTCGTATCGGCCGCTATTTTGTGAGTCACACCCCGCGGCTAGATAGCGACAGAGAGGTCCGAGGGCGAAAAGGTCGAGGGACAAGATCGAGGTCTTAGACTGTCTTAAAATAAAAAAAGAGGCTGACGGTAGAAAAGATGAAGTAATTGACAGTTTACGTAAAGACCCTTCTATTGGATTGTTCTTCCAAATCAATTACTTACACTTCGGAAAGTCTACGAGGGGCGTCCACAGTAAGGACTCCTAAAATCCTTTCGAACTCCAGTAAAAAGTTTTTTATTATAAAGATTCCGGCATGAGTCCCTTTGGCCCCTCTTTACTTAGAGACCCGGCACCGACCAAAGTGAGGTCATGAAGCGACAATTCGGCCTGGGACCCCAACCCCCTTTTAGTTCTGAGTCCCGAAGAAAGACCTTTAGGGTCCTCAGACGTGTCATCACAACGGCGCAAGAGATTACCCGCTCAGGTGCATAGTCTGACGTCCCCACACGAGACACTCTTAGTGTAAAGTGTATTTCATTCCCGCAGTTCCTCAGAAAGATCCAGTGAGTCTTTCGGTTCAATAAGAAGGAAAGGTTCGTCCTTCTTTGCAGGCTCACGAGGCAGGAGTCGGTGGGTTGGCGGGGGACTCTCGGACGGTCCAGGTCCGATTAGGTGCAGGTGACGGTTCTGGTTCGAGACCTGCGCCGCCGTCCGAGGGAGGCACCTACGGCGAGTGGCCCATCGCCTCGAGTGCCTTACTTGGCTCTGAGGGTCCTGTCCCTGCAAACCGTCGCAGACCTCTGCAGGAACCGAAGGGTCCACCGGGATCTCCATTTCTTAGACGGACGGTTGCGTCCTCTGCGGTCCCGACGCCCACACTGGGGACCCAGTGGTTCTAGGGGGCCTCCTCCTTTACCGTTGGGTGACGGCATGAGAACGGACCTTTTAAGGCACCTACCTCCTCGGACGAACGCCGCCGACCCCCCTCCCGGATGTCAGGTGCCCCAGCGTCTCAACCTGTGCTGATTCGTAGAAACCAGTAGCGGGGACCCTTCTGTCTACGATGACGGAGATCTCCCCTCTCCGAGATTACGACGATTTCTAGGACACTCCGGCCCTCTCGGGGTGGTCTGGGGTCTTCCTTCTCAATAGGTCGAGTTGTTCACTATCACAGGGCCAACGTTTTGGGACACATTGCTATTACGGACTTCCTCCTGGTCCCGACTCGGTTCAGGTCCCTGTCTCCGTTCGGTCTCTTCCCGTACCCGCCGACGGTACTCCTCTCAAGAGGACATTAGTTCCTTGAGCCCCTTGAAGGTCCTGTCTGGAAGCTTAGGGCCGAACCTCCAAACCTCCAGACCCTCCGACCTTCTCTTAGTGAGTCTCTGTCATGGAGATGGAACCTGGCGGCGGCAACTCGGGTATAGGTTTCCAAACACGACGTGTTTGGGAGAGTTTCGTTGCAGAAGTGTTGGTGATCGGCGTATAGACTGAGCGAAAAGTGTCGTCGAATACAAGACCTGCCTTAATATGGGTAAAAGGACAGCTTCCCTATCGTCTGTCGAACTAGAATACTTGTTTTGACGTCTTTGGTGAACGTGTGTGTGTGGTGTGTGTGTGTGGTGTGTGTGGTGTGTGTGTGTGGTGTGTGTGTGTATGGTGTGTGTGTGTGGTGTGTGTGTGTATGGTGTGTGTGTGTATGTGTGTGTTCTAAATGGGCGTTGGAGTAAAGGTCCGTCCATCTAGATCTGCGTGCTTGTACACTTGCGTTCATGTACAGACCCAATAGATGCGTGTGCACTGGTGAGAGAATGCACCGCACACGTCGACCAACACATCAAGGTAAAATAATACAAACGACTACCTTTACTCGTTCTCGTGTTTCGCAGACTTCAATAAAAATTTGGGTTTGAACAAATAACACCCGAACCCTCACGAAAGGTACCATAATGGTGGGTGAAAGGGGTCTTTTGTGTGGAAAGATTAATACAAACCCAATGGATCAGCAAAATTAGTCACAAATGTGAGTACGTCCTCCTTAGTAGTCTTATTTATTCTCGTTGTGAGACCTGTAAGTCTCAGAAGACATAGAAGGGGAGAAGAGGGGTGTGACCCTCGTCGTCCGCAGAGGAGGTCATAAAGTCTTCCCGTTCCCTCTCTTGACATCCCTGTGGTCGTTCACGAGTGACTCGTCCGCAGCGCGATCGACGCTCCGGGAAACGTTCGAGAGATTGGAGAGACCCGACGTCGAAGCCAGAGATATTTCAACGCCGTCGTTATATAAAGAGGATTCTAAAAGACATTTCACACCTGCACTGAACCAGATCCTCGCGACTCGGGGCACGGACCGACTGGGTGTTGTTGCCAAGTATGAGCGAAAGAAGGTATACAACAATTCGGAGATCTTTCATTAAATCCCTTACCCTGCGTCTGATTGTGAGAGGACCAAATCGGAGAAACTCCACCCCCCCAGAAATAGAACATTATTGCACACGTTTGTAAAATTAAGTTGGAAAGTATCGATGGACCCTTTTGTCCACACAGGAAAATCTTTGTCACTCTCTCTTAATCTCAGTTTGGACTAAAGCGTAGAACCCAGTGGTAGCACCATAAGCACTGTCTGTCCTGTTCGAACGTAAACACACAGTCGAAAGAATAACATGCTACTGAATATACTCATCACTCTGTAGAATCAGCGAGTCAGCACAAACTGAGAAGTACTGGGGTACTCGACATCGGGCGGTCCGAGGTGACAGGTTCCTTAAGAGGTCCGTTCTTGGGACCTGACCCAACGGAAAGGGAAGAGGTCCCGTAGAAGGGCTGGGGCCCTACCTTTGGCCCACAGGACGTAACGTCTGTCCAAGAAATGGCAGACTCGGTGGTCCTTTCGGGGTATGCACTCATGACGTCGTCTACTGTTGTGTCCCGTCCCCGGTCTTCTCTCTGCACACGCCCTACGACGAGACCTTCTTACACCGCGACAGTCTAGACCAGTACCCTGAACGGAATAGGTTAATTTGTACTCGTTTTTACTGTTGACGGTGAACCCGTTGTAGGAAATTCTTGACTGAGGAAATAGGGGGACGAAGAGACAGTCGGACCCCGGGTCACACCTCCCTCACCCTGGTCCCGAGAGCGACCGGAGACTACTGTATCTCGTGCCTCTTCCTGAATCGGAAGTCTCACCGACCATTTATAGGTGCCCCTGGCGTCGTAGGACCCGCCGGTAGAGGTCACCCCGTCGGCTCCCGCTCCCGGTCCTTCGGTCGCTCTACCGTTTAGGGAAGGGGAAGAGACGTAGAGTCTTCCTGTTTTTCCTTTGGTACAAGCCGCGAGACAACGAAGGACTGGAACGCGAAAGAAATAAACTTATTATAAATGTCAGAAACGGAGAGCGAAGGGGGCGAGGTCCAGGCGAACCTAAGTGTCAGGTCCACGTCTCCGCTACCCTTCACACCAAGGGGGTGTGTGGGCCGAGGGACGGGGCGTCCGGGGACCCTCACGTTTGGTGTAGGGAAGACGTGCGCACAGGGGAGTCTGTGAGGTTAGACACGGCTGAGGCCCTTCGTCAAACCTCAGTGCTTGGGTAGGGGGTTCGCGAGTGTTTGAAGACGTTTTAGACTATTGTAGTACCAACAGGAAATACGGTGTATACGTTCTTCGTTTCTCACACCGTCAATATATTTTAGGTAGTCCGAAAAGGCAGACTTTAGGGTTACGGGCCACAACACGGACCCTCTCTCCCTCTTTTGGCGAGCGTAGACCACAAGATAGAAGTGAGACGAGGAAAGAAGTAAGTGTGCTCTATTTTTTAAGCTTTTATTGTTTAAGGAGGTTTTCTATAAAAGGCTTCCTTTGATGAGTTCACTCTCGTCGGTGGGTGAATACTTTTAAGACTATCTAGACAGTGTAAATTCTTTAGTGGTGCCATTACCGACGACTCCGCACACGGTGCAGACGTACCCTTTACAGGTCTCGAGTGGTCCTGAAAGGCGTCGTCCGTAGTGTGGGGACCGCAAATAGGCGGCGGTCCTCTCCTTTCGAAGAGATCTTTCCTGGTCCGTCGCCCACCGAATTCGAGCCGCCCGGGTGGCGGAGACAACGTCGACGAGTCAAGACAGGACCATCGTCCTTCGTCGGTGTCTGTCATACGTTTGTTTCTGGAACGACACAAAGTTATTTTGAAATAAAAGTTTTTATCTACGACCGGTCTAACAAACGACTACGAACCAGAAATCTTGGGACAAACACTCAATGCTTGGGACCAGACAATCCAGATGGTTCCTGTCTCTATTTTCATTACAAAGTTTTACTAAGAAATTGAGTTCAGGAGTATTTTTATTGTATTTCCTATTTAGTTGTTTTTATTTTTAATCCATCACAGATTTGAGAAGTGAATTTGTAATGCTACAAATTATAAAGTATATGAAAATGTAGTTTGATATTCTTTATAATTTACTCAAAACTATCCTTGGACATCAAGGAGTATGTTTTTACCATTTTAGGAACCTCTCTGTAGTATAATACGTAGTCAATCCTATGACGGATTCGACGACATCGTTTCTCCGGGTTTCAGAACCTCCGAAATGTTTTATCTTCATATAAAAAGAGATACATATAAGTTGTGTCCCTTCGGACCGGACGACGTCAGGTACCCCCGTGTCTCTCAACCTGTGTCGAATCGTTGTCTTGTCGTTATCGTTGTATGAGTCGTGCACCGAGTGGGTAGTGAGTGGGTAGGAGTTGTAGGAGTGGGTAGGAACCGGACAGGTAGACGTCGGTGATCCTCTCCTGTCTTCGTTTCCTCTTTCATGTGAGCGGGAGAAAACACCCGTCTTCGGCTTTCATCGTCGATAGCGCAGACAGGTGAAGGGTAACTGGTCTTAAGTGGGCTAACCGGTGTTGGTCGTCGATCCCTTCAATCCTTTATAGAGTTCAACCCGTTGGCACACGAGGTGGTTTTAGGCCCGGAAGGTAACGGTATTTTGTTCTCCCCGTCGGCCGCCCCTCGAATGTGACCACTTGTCGATCGTCGGTAGACGTGTGTCGTGTTGTCTTTTCTAGAGGTCGACACCACAGCCCGACTACCCTAAAATTTAGGACTGAGGCGACGAATGACCGAAAGAAAATAAAATAAAAAAAAAAACTCTTAGTATATTAGAACAACTCGGAATAAAGAAACAGATATTTTACTCTCCGCCGTGTTATAAGTAAGAGCTGAGCGGAAACACATTCTAGACGAACAGAGGGTTAGCGGGAGTAATCCTTCTCTTTGGACTCGTACAACGAGGTGTAGGCCCAAGTACATCGCCGGGTCCACCCCTCTTACGTTGGACGGGCGAGATTAACGACTGTGGTCGTCCCTCTTGTCCGGTGCGTGGTACCAAAGTGCTAGTCGGAACTGAACTTAATCTCAGTTACCCAATGGTTTTCCATACACACCTCGGGCCGACGAGTACCGAGTTTTTGGTCGTTTGTCCGGTCCAGCCACCTTTCCTTTCGAACGAAATAAAAGTCTCTGGTCACTGGACCGTCCCCCGCCATACTCGTCGTCCCCCCCTCACTATATGGTGTGCGTCTTTGTCGCGTCAGTAGAGATTGTCAACAGAAGTCTAACCAGTAACCGTCAGACTGGTCGTGGTAGGACAACCAAAATCCATGTCCAGTAGAAGTCAAGGTCTCTTCCGTTACCGTGGGGTGAGGTCGTGAGAACGGACCTTTGAGGGTACCTACCTCCTCGGACCACCCGACGTCAGGTACCCCAGCGATCCTCAGCCTGTGCTGACTCACTGAAGTGAAAGTGAAAAGTGAAAGTACGTAACCTCTTCCTCTACCGTTGGGTGAGGTCTCAAGAACGGACCTCCTAGGGTCCCTGCCCCCTCGGACCACCCGACGACAGAGACCCCAGCGTGTCTCAGCCTGTGCTGACTTCACTGCGTCGTCGTCGTCGTCGTCGTAGAAGTCAAGGTCCCAGTACACAAGGGTAGAGAAACGTCAGTCAAGAGTAACTGACCGTAACACCGTCGAGTACGGGACCCGTGTCGGACCCGTAGTGCGTCAATTGAAGAGGGGGACCACAAGACCATAGACATTCTGTCGAGTGTCCTGCACCGAGTCTTCCAGCAGACGTCGGGAGCCCTGCGTACCTTCCGGGAACTGCTGCGAATCACCGCGTAATAATAAGAGCTCAGAGGAGACTGAGAAACGGAACAAAGTCGTAAAGAGTGAAGAGACTAGTTTGAATAGGAAACTGATTTCAAAAGGTGTCTGTTTCCCGTCCGTCTCCTCTACACTCCCCCGTTTCCGGTATCCCAGGACGAGGTAGAGTTCACCCCTTTCGTTGTCAAGAGGCTGTCTCTTGGAGAGAACTCGAGTCTCGGAGGTTCACAAGTGTCCACAAACAGACACTACGGTAAGACAAAAGAGAACGTGTTCTCAAATGGTCGTGGACGCCTGGAAACGGGGCACTTCTTTGTCGAGCTAGCACACCGAGAGAATAGTGAGAAAGGAGCACACACATAGAGCCAACGACGACGTCTCAATAATTGTGTTTCTTTCTCGAGACCCCGTTACTACGACCTGCACCTGGCTTCCTCGTGTCGGGAGCCACCTGGGACCGACGCAAGATAGTGTGAGAAAGGAGCCGGGCTTGGTAACACACTAATGACCTTACATTTAAAACATGTCTGAAAGGGGGAGACAAAACAGAAAGAGAGGTGTTCCAGAATTACTGTAGTCTGTAAGATGTGAATGATCATTCTGGATTATGGAAGAGGTTTCGTCATCAAAAGGAGGAGACTAGGTATGGATGGTAAGTTGTGGATGGAAGTGTTCGACAACGTTCCTAAATTACTCCACTACACACAGTTCAAGAATCTTGTTTCGGATTACGTGTTATTTCTTACATTATTTTCAGACGATGTGGCGTTCGTTGTAGCTCACCCAAGTCTATAATTGAAGATTCAGGAGGGGTGATACTTTACCCAGTTTGGTGAGAGGTTTACATAGATTACCTTAATAGGAGTGAGAACCGAATGTAAAAGGTAATAGGTCGAGGGTACGGTCTCGTCAGATGAGACGTTACAATCTTCTGGCTAATGATTATTGTCCCTTAAGAGACTGTACAACGAGTTCTCTGTGCGGAAGTTCGGGTCTTGTCGACACATTGGTTTCTCTGTAGGGTATCGTACGAGACGTTTGCGGATGGTGGTCGAGGAACAGTGTGTGCCTACCGAGGATAGACGATCTGTTTGGTAGTAGAGAGAAAGAGAGGGACTCGTAAAAGAGACGAGTTTACGGAGAAGGCACCATCAGTTCACTTTCACTCCGACAAGTCAGCACAGACTGAGAAACGTTGGGGTATCTGACGTCGGATGGTCCGAGGAGGTAGGTACCTTAAAAGGTCCGTTCTCATGACCACCCCCAACGGTAAAGGAAGAGGTCCCCTAGAAGGACTGGGTCCCTAACTTGGGTCCAGAAGGTGTAACGTCCGTCTGCGAGATGGTAGACTCGGTGGTCCCTTCGGGGACCACCGCCAGTTTCCCTCTGAATATCGGTCAAGGAAAGTCACATTTCTTTGAAGGTCTGACTCTGACAGAGGGTAACCCGTTCTGGTGTTCGCACGACAGAGGAGGCCACTGAGACGTCCGTACGACAAACACGTCGTCAGACCTCTCGACACTAGATAGCAAATTGCATATAACCACACATAGGATGAATGGTATACGACTTTCAACTATATTATCTTTCTCGGTGCCGATTAATAATCCAGGAAATGTCTTTAAGGAACTCGATTACAATCTCGGACTAGAGACTGGTTTGACGGTCCTCAGAGGTCAAATCGGTCTAAGTGGTTCCACAGAAAAGAAAGGCGACAGCAGGTAAGTAAGTTGTAAAACTAATTTACGAGACGAACGGTCCGTGTCAGTAAGGAAATTCCACTGTACTACTCCCACTATTTCGAAAAAATTTTAAACAAAAGTCACACGATCTGAACAAGACAAAGAGACTTGACCCTAAGTCACACCTTGTGGACAAGGGAACCAGAAATGAACACGTTTCTCATGAATGGTAAGAATAAAAGCCACCTCGGAAGGGTTTAATAGCGACGAGTCTCACTCTTCTCTTAGAAATAGAGCACAGATACGACTAATTTTTAAGGTACCAATATCCAATGACTGTTGTCTTTTATTAAGACTTTCAGAAATTTTTGAAAAAACTTCAAATAGTCTCTCTGGGGTTTAATATTTCTCGAACCTCCCAGACCAATCTCGGTACCTTTAGAGCCTCACTGGTCCTCCGTTCTTAGGATTGTAAGCAGAAGTCTATCCTTGTTAGGTGGGTTCTATAATGGAAGTAACGGACACCTGTGTCTTCGTCGATGATACTCACCTAAGTTTGTAAGAGTGTCGACATCTAATTTGTGACGTTCCATTTGTGTAGACTAACTAGTTTGACACTAGAACACCGACCGTCTCCCAGACGTCTCAGTTCCAGGTTAGGAAGTCGAAGGTCTTATCCTCTATTTCCTTACTAGAGGGTATACACGATATTCGTTACCCCTTAAAGAGGTTTTGATCCCTCCCTTTAATCTTCAGTTCAGGGGTTTCTTTCTTGTTTCAGGGGATATGGTCAGTACTGACATAAAACTGTAGAAAATTTTAAGAATAGTGGAGATAACAAAAGAGAATAAATGTAACGACGACGACGATTCAGTGAAGTCAGCACAGGCTGAGACACGTTGGGGTCTCTGCCGTCGGGTGGTCCGAGACGGTAGGGACCCTAAGAGGTCCGTTCTTGTGGCCTCACCCAACGGTAGAGGAAGAGGTTACGTACTTTCACTTTTCACTTTCACTTCAGCGAGTCAGTACAGGCTGAGGATCGCTGGGGTACCTGACGTCTGATGGTCCGAGGAGGCAGGTACCCTAAAAGGTCCGTTCTCGTGACCTCACCCCACGGTAACGGAAGAGGTAAATGGGAAAAAAAGAAAAACCGGTACTTCGCACTGTCCATCCTAGAATCAAGGAACTCGTTCCTAGCTCGGTCTCGAGTACCCCCTCCTTCGTGACTCGAGACTGGTGACCCACGGTCCCTTCCCGGACTTAAGAAATTTACCTAAATCTGAAGTAACGATTAAGAGAGGGGGTTTGATTCAAGGAAGTCCTACTCTCGCGAACAATAGAAGACATGTATTCGACCTCCGAGTCTGTCACTTCTTGGGTGTACGTCACGCCCTCTGGACCCAAACTAGGGACCCAACCCTTCTAGGGGACCTCTTCCCGGACCGATGGGTACGGTCCTAAGACCGGACCTCTTAAGGTACCTGTCTCCTCGCACCGCCCGATGTCAGGTACCTCAGCGTTTCTCAGGTTGTGTTGACTCGCCGAAAGTGAAGCGAGTCGGAGGATCGTAACCCGAAGGGACCCCTGAGTCGTCACTTCCTAGAAAGACGGCACGTCCTCTGAGCTCAGACTAGGGACCCAGCCCTTCTAGGGGAGCTCCTTCCGTACCGTTGGCTGAGGTCATAAGAATGGACGTCTCTCCCCGGACCGTCCGATGTCAGGTACCCCAGCGTTTCTCAGCCTGTGTTGACTTCGCTGAGTCGTGGAGGCTCTGGAGGCCCAATGAACGAGGGTCCTCCACGAACACTTCAGTACATGTTGGGCTATTTACGACCCGTGAACAGAATGGTCGGAGAAGTCTAGAGATCACGATGGTCACTACCTCTTGAACTTTGAAACCTCATTTTAAAGTTCTGTAAAATATTAATTTCAATACAGATAAACTGTTGTATTGGACACAAACGAAAATTTGTCATCCTTTTATGAATATTAATCTTTGTTATCTTGTCAAGTCGTAATTCATTTGGAATGTAGACGACAAATCGGTGAACTCCCCTTTGTTAAAAGATTGTTTACCGTTACCAGTTCTTTCGATACTTCAAATCCGGTCACCAGCACCTTTTACTGAATAATCAACGATTCGATGGTCACGATTTTCTTCGAGCTAATCCTCTCTGGTTGGTCGATTGACCCGGGCCAGGTAGACTCTCGTTCTTCAACATCGACGTCCACTAGGACCGGCTACGCACCGTCCGCTTCACTAACTGTTTGACCAGAAACGAGCTGTACTTTAAACCGAAACTACATCACTCACTGACTGTCCGACCACAGTAGTCTTTTACACCTAACACGGAACCTTCCCGATAAAACGTTGTTTCACTAACTGTGCAATGTCTTTAACAGGGCATCTACCTCCTTTGGTTTATCTCTAAACAAAACTGTTCGTAAAGGAAAAATGGACAAGTGAAACATATGTCTCTTCTCTCTCTCCTTCGGGGACACCCACGATTAGCTGAATAGGTCATCTATAGACCTGCCGTCACCGGCGCTCCCACGCACCCCTCTCGGACCCACCATCCGCCTACCGTCCGCCCACGACGTCGGACCTAAGGGGGTGCTGACGACAGACCCCTTCATTTCGGTGAGAGGTCCGAGGTGACAACACAGGCGATCTACTCCTCGACCTCGAGCTAACAAAGACACAAGGCGACGTCGGTAAACACTCAGACACACCCAAAAAAGGTACCTGTCGACGGTACAAGGGTGTAGAAAGACAGGAGACCGAGTAGTCCAGTAAGGCAAAGAATTCGGCGTCATGAACCAAGTACCTAACAAGGTTACCCTGCGTATTACCTTGTTTCTTACATGCAGACCTTCACGACCGGCAGCAGAAAGGTGGAGTACACTCCTCCCAACTGGTTATTTTATGACCCCACCCAACGGTGCGGGAAGAGGTTCCCTAGGAGGGCTGCGTCCCTAGCTTGGGTCCAGAGAATACAGAGGTCGTGATCGTCCGTCGAAGAAATGGTGATCATGGTGGGCCCTTCGGGGTCCTTTTATGGACTAAGGGGGCATTTTAAGTTTATTCTTATTGAAATACCACATTCACACAGGGTTTATAACGTACCCTATATGAATTAGAGTTTTTTACATAAACAACAAGTGAATAGACTTCAAGTTTAATTAGATCCACAGAATATAAGAATGAACGATCTAGACCGTCGTAGAATATAATTTTTCATTAGACGAACCTTTACTTCGGCCACGTTTGTGTTCACCTGTATTCTCCGTGTTTCTGACTGAGAACCACCGGAATAAGTTGGTGGACTTAGGTCGACACGGCTTTTGAACTGGTCGACGTGAGGAGGGTCTGGGTTCACCCTTCGTTTGTTTTTTTTTTTGTTTTTGAGACCTTTGACGAATTAATTCGAGCGCACTCAATTCAAGGAGGGACTATTGGTGCCTCACGGGAGAGGAGGAGGGTGAGGCGCCAGGGGGAGTGAAATCGCAAACCCAGTCCGGCAGTGACCTCCGTGGAAAGGACACAGGACAGAATAAGAGGAGTTTTACCGGTGCATAGAAGAACTGAATCTTAATCAAAAAGAGGAGTTAAGACTGAAAGAGGGAGGAGAGTAAAAGGACTGGTGATGACAATAAAAAAATTTAATGGTTAATATT
The DNA here is from genome assembly GCA_006410555.1 of Capra ibex. Classification (NCBI taxonomy): domain Eukaryota; kingdom Metazoa; phylum Chordata; class Mammalia; order Artiodactyla; family Bovidae; genus Capra; species Capra ibex. Next base: position 60,672,655 of record SJYO01045292.1, read on the forward strand.
CAATATTTCTTTTTTTTTTTCCTTAAATCTCGACCCTCTGTTGAGTCTTTAGGAATGACAGTGGACAACGACTTTGTTACTTATTTATCGAGACGGGTAAAGAACAGACAAAAAGTTCCTTCAACCGGTTAGTACAAAAACTGGTCATTTAATAAATATACAATAAACATTCGGTGTAACGGAGTTCTTCTTAAATTTAGAACAAGACTCTTCATCGTTCTAAACCAGCAGGATACTAAGACACGAAAATCCCAAACCCACTATCTTTCGTCGAAGAAACCGACCACGTTTTACAGGTCAATGCAAAAGATGTCCACCTCCACAGAGCCCCTTGTGTGTTTTGCTCTTGCGTCGGTCGAGAGCCTTTCTCGGACTTAAGTTCTGGATCTACCGGTAGACCTAAGGGAGAGAGAGACAAAGAGTTAAGAAAGAAGAGTAAAGATGGAACGAAAGGAATGGGCCTGATACTAGCGACGTTTCTCGTCGAAAAGGAGACGTGAATTAGACAAACCACCTTTTACCGACAGGGTTACAACTTACTAAACCTAAGTCACCGTCCTAGATTAGACGTCAGAGAACCGCGGTCACGACCTCTTTGCCCTACGCTACCAGGGGGTGCTCGGTCTGCAAGAGTCGGGTCACCTCCTGTTTGTGTGTCTTATGCCTGTACCGACGGGTCCTGGGTAGAGACACCTGACGTCGGGTGAGGGTCCTAATTCTCTTGAAGACACTCAATGTTCGTACGGTCAATAATTCGATAACAAAGAGTCGAGGTTTAGGGAAGGGACTTGAGACGAGACACTTCGACCCCCGACCCAGGATCGTTTACCGTATTAAGGAACCTGTCAAACTGTACCTTCGCACAGATTTTGTCTTAATGTCGGTTTCGGTCCGACCGGTTTGAACCGACAGTGTCGGTCTGACCACCAAGTCTAAGGGCCATGGTTCTCGCGACTCACCAAGGACCTTTAGGTGTAGGTTTGTCCTCAGGTTCGTAGACAGGTGACTGGACATTCCTAGTTATCTTATTCTATCCCTTAAAAAATTTGGAGAAAAAGGTTTTTTAAGATACTTATACTCGAGAATTTTAAAAGAGGTTCACAGAGATTACACAGGTATCAACTTCTTAAAATAAAGTTTTTTGAGTGGAGGTACGTCCCGTAAAAGGTCTCAAGACTTCCTTCGTCTTTCTTTTCATTCAAATATCGAAGTTTACGACAACTTTAACTGTGTTCCATCTCGTGAGGTCAGGAGAACGGATCTTTTGGGGTCCCTGCCCCCTCGGACCACCCGACGTCAGGTACCCCAGCGACTCCCAGCCTGTACTGACTCGCTGAAGTGAAAGTGAAAAGTGAAAGTACGTAACCTCTTCCTTTACCTTTGGGTGAGGTCACAAGAACGGACCTCTTAGGGGCCCTGCCCCCTCAGACCACCCGACGGCAGATACCCCAGCGTGTCTCAGCCTGTGCTGACTTCGCTGAGTCGTCGTCGTCGTCGTCGTCTCGTACTACTTCAGATTTCGAGAAACGTGTCTCTAAGGTGCACACTAAAACGGACCCAATTTTAGGACGACTACAATGAAGGATTGGGCATTTGTACATCGTTGTGTCAAAACTACATAGAGACAATGACGTAATCGTTTCAGCTCGATTACTCGACACGACGGTTTGCGTTAACATTTCAAACCTGCTCCTCGAGGTAGGTCCTGCCACTTGAACGAACGGGATCGGCTCAGAACGACGACGATTCAGTGAAGTCAGCACAGGCTGAGACACGCTGGGGTATCTGCCGTCGGGTGGTCCGAGGGGCCAGGGACCCTAAGAGGTCCGTTCTTGTGACCTCATCCAACGGTAAAGGAAGAGGTTACTTGCTTTTACTTTTCACTTTCACTTCAGCGAGTCAGCACAGGCTGAGAAACGCTGGGGTACCTGACGTCGGGCGGTCCGAGGAGACAGGTACCCTAAAAGGTCCGTTCTCATGACCTCACCCCACGGTAACGGAAGATTTCACTCATGAGTCATGTACAGGTATAATAGGATGAGTAACGATTACCGTAAAACCCAGAACTCCAGGAGACTGAAAACAGAGTCTCGGACGACACGACACGAATCAGTGAGTCAGTACAGGTTGAGAGACACTGGGGTACCTCACATCGGGTGGTCCGAGGAGACAGGTACCCTAAGAAGTCCGTTCTTATGACCTCACCCAATGGTACGGGAGGTGGTCCCCTAGAAGGGTAGGGTTCCTAGTTTGGGTCCAGATGGCGTAACACCTGCCTAGGAAATGGTCGACTCGGTGGTCCCATCAGGCCTCACCCATCGGATACGGAAGAGGTCCCCTAGAAGGGCTGGGTCCTTAACTTGGGCCCAGAGACCGTAACGTCCGTCTAAGGAATGGTCGACTCGATGGTCCCTCCGGGAATCGAGTCCCGGATACCCCTCGACAATCTTCCTTAATTCGGCAGATACGACTTAGGGTAGACACACGACTCACTGACCTTGGGTCTCTTCTCCTCCTTTCGCTACACATGCGGGCTTTGTGTCTCCGAGGGTCTCATACTACTGAAACCGGCATTCACGACGAAATACCGACAGACATTTCGACGGGTAGTTTTGGGAGACTGGCTACTGGACGTCATTACTCTCCCTCTGTCCTCGCCGTGCGTCTCGTAGCGCGGGCTGCCCTCGCGTCTAGTGCCCTTCCCGCAGGGGTATTTCGTCGCAGGGAGGGGAGCGGGAGGAGCGGGCGTCCGGGTCGTGGAGACGAGCACCGGGACGAAGAGTGAAGGGTCGAGGGTAAGTGAGTAAAAAAAGTAACGTAATACAAAATTAAGTGAGCACATACGGAAGTTGGTAGATAAGTAGTTTAAAAATTAATGAGTGTATCGTTTACAAATAACCCGATTATCGACGCCTAATCTACATGACCCGAGAGAGCCATTTCGCTCGAGGAACTATTCGTACTTCTTGGATTGTTGTCGGGGTCGTAAATGACTCGTGCAGAAGACACAGTGTGTGGTACTTAATAGAGTAAAGTAGGAGTGTTCTCAGTAGACTCCATTCTGCGATAAGAATTGTTGTAAAAAATCTCCAACCCACTTCACAAAATCTCCCAAATCCACACCACAGGTCTCAGTGTGCCGACTATCAAATGTCTCGGTCGTAAGTTTTGGTACAAACAGATTGTGTCGTGTATACGAAAATAGGCGACGAACCCCGGCGGAGTTATCTAGACTTTTAGCCTACAAACATGAAGAACGAGTCTTACTTAAGACTTATCCCTTCCACCACGGACTAGACACAACGTTTCACACCTGTCCTCTGGCCATTCTTTTACTAACTTCTTCTATAAGTACGACTAGTTTTCGTTGTACTATTTATTTTGTCACTTAGTCTCTGGGTACCACACTGGAGTGACAGGGTCGTAGTGAGTGACTTTCACCTAATTATACAGTAGTAGTTGAACCGCTTTGGTTTGTCGCTCAATCCTTGGACCGGTACATTTGGCGCAACGACAACCAATCAACGATTCAGTACAGGTTGGGAGACTTTGGGGTCCCTGCCAGCGTGCGGTCTAAGGACAGGAGGTGACAGATAGTCTCAAACGAGTTTAGGTATAGGTAACACAAGCACTACGACAGCTTGACAGAATAGGAGACGGTGAGGGAAGAGGAAAACGGAAGTTAGAAAGGGTCTTAGTCCCAGAAAAGGACACTCAATCGAGAAACGTAGTCCACCGGTTTCATGACCTCGAAGTCGTAGTCAGGAAGGTTACTTATCAGTCCCGACTGAAGGAAATCCTAACTACCCAAATTAGAGGAACGTCAGGTTCCCTGAGAGTTCTCAGAAGAGGACGTGACGTTGGTCTTTTGTTTAAGTTTGACCGAACTTCTTACTTCTTTACGTATGCAAACGTAGTGACTTTCCCGGCCCCGTCCCGATCGAAGTCCATGTCAAACTAGACCACGGTAGTTCCTGGTCGAATCAAGGGAAGACATAAAGAAGAGACGGAAGGTATCTTAGTCGTTGAAGGAGTCCAAAGTTTACTCAAGGGTGACCGTCAAGGTGCCTGAAGACAGAACCATTCGTTTCTTCAATACGTTCAGACGTATAGGAGTGTGGCGTGTCTAGTATCTTCCGGACCTAGAGTTTCTCGACTCTCGGTGAACGAAACAGAGTCTTTGGGATCTTTTTAAGAGGTCTCCAACATAACCAAAACTGACCTGAAGAAGGTAGTATTTAGTTTAGTACCAAAGGTCTCCTTACTCTGTCCTATTCTAAAAACCGAAGTCTTTCAGTCTCAGATGAGAGTTTTCGACCCCCCTCCTAGCTATGGTGTTTTTAATTACCGACTAGTACCACTCCCTCAGTTTGAGGTTTACCACGATAGACCTTCTCCTTCCCCTCGACTTCAATCTGTCCTCTTTGGTGACCCCAGATGGTGTGGATCGATAAGTCAAAGAAACAGATTGATGACTCACGGGTCCTCATAGAAGGACTTCGTATGTCGTGGAGTCGAAACTCGGGGCGATGTGACCGCCAGCCCGAATCGCCGTGATCACCATTTCTTGGGTTGACGATTACGTCCTCTGCATCTCTGAGCCCGAGTTGGAGACCCAGGCCTTCCAGGGGACTTCCTGTCGCACCGGTGGGTGACGTCATAAGAACGGACCTCTTAGGGTACCTGTCTCCTCGGACCGCTTGATACCACGTATCCTAACGGTTCTCAGGTTGTACCGGCTTCGATAAGTAAGAACCGTGTGAACGTTCTGTACCCGTCAACTCAAACAGGAAACCTAACACCTACGACATGGGCTAAGGGGAACCAACCAACTTAGGTGTGTACACTTTAGACACCTAGACCTCCCGGTCGACACGACACAGTACAGTATATTTCCTGAACCCGTAAAAAACCTCAAGTCATAGAAGACCTCAGGACCTTGGGTAGGGCACCTATGACTCTCTACTGACATAACGGAATAAGTAATGGTAGAACCTTCGTAAAAGAGGTGCTTTACGTTAGTGTAAAGAAATTATATTCAATCATATCATAACGAAAAAAAGGGAGGAGTTTCACGGAGTCTTCAGGGTCGCGAGTCTCACAGAACTCATCAATGGCAGTGATGGGAAGAAATATAGACGAAACAGAGGACTGATTTGTCTTCCATAGCTGAACGTTGTAAAGTCAATTTTAGTCTAATTTAAGACGTAAAGAAATGCCCCCCCATGAAGATAGCGTTAAGAAGGGCACAACACATGAGCTGTTTGCACAAACCGTACACATCTGACAACACTAGTGAAAAGAAAAACACTGTAAAACTCTTCCCCCTTTTTTTCGTACCAAGCCACCTACTGTGTCAAACAATGTTCACCGTTGTACTTTTAAACTTTAAGAAGTTGCTAAATCGTAAAGGGGAGGGTCTGTGTAATAAATAGTGCCTCTTCACTATAAGACCCCCTGAGTTCGGTTAGTCTCCTACCCTCATATTAAAAATGTTTTGTTTACACACATATTTAATAGTGAGAGAGAAGAGGAGAGGTATTTATCGCTGTGATTATCCAGGCATCGACTCTATACCCTTCCCCACGGCACAAGATGTCGTTAAGTAGACCCCTCCGTCTCAGTTCTTTAGTCCAGTGAATCGACGTGTCGATATGAAGTCGCAGCAGGCCGCAGAGGACTGATGTCATCGACTTCGTCACAGAGAACAGATCTTATCTTCCATGAACACACACACACACACACAAACGCGCGTACACGTTCCTTTGTCCCTCTGTCTCCGAATGTTAAATTCGGTACTAACTTGGTGTCTATGCAAAATGAACCGACCATTTAAATATGTTATCCTTTGAAAATAACTTTTCAAATCTAATGATGGAAGAATCTTTCTAGAACTCGAGAAAGGATTCCCCCTTTTGTTGATTGACCTCGGACATCACCAAAACATTTCACTGACGACGGAAATTTGTCCGCCATTCGGGAGATCCGACGGAAGCACGGGTGGTAAGGGACAACGGAGTCCGGGTTAGACGAGGTAAAACAATGATGGAAGAACCTATGTTCCTTATCAACTCAAACACCCGGAATCATATTACTCTCGGGACACCTACTTCTTAGGTCACTGAAAAGTTAGGTCCCAGGAACGTCTAAAACGGGGTCTACATCCGGGACTACCACCTTCCTTAGATTAAAAGAACATTCTGATAAAAAGTCTTAGACGTACTGAATGTCAAATGAAGGTAATCGACTTTGTCAGTTATAAGAGAAACTTAAATTTAGAATTAACCTCCTTTAAAAGAAATGTTATAACGTAACCAAGGACGACATGTCGTTGCCCTTAGTCGGTATTACTATGTATATTTATGTGTGTGAGGACAGAGGGGAGGGAGGACTCGGAGGGACGGGAGGGGGTGGGGTGGGGAGATCCAGTAGTGTCTCGTGGTCCGACCCGAGGGACACAATAGGTCGTGGAAGGGTGGTCGAGAGATGAAATGTGGCTCTCACATATATACAGTTCCGATGAAAGAGGCAAGTGGGGTGAGGGAGGAGGGGGGTGACGCAAGTGTTCAGGTGAGAGCTGTAGACGCTAAGATAAGGAAGGAACCATGGTCAAAAGATCTAGGGTATATATACGTAATTATACGTTGTAAACAAAAAGAGAAAGACTGTAAGAGGTGAGGTTCGTCTCAGTTATAAGAAAATTTTTCATTTTGTTCTATAAAGGTTGAAAAGACGTCAAAGTCAAAAGGGAATCGTAAGAAAACGCTGAGAAGGCTTGGTTCGTCGAAGAACCCTCCATGTAACTTTCCAACTTATAAGTGTTACATTTAGTGTAGGGAACATTTAGTATCGCGTGGTGTGTGTAATACACCGAGACCTTAAAGACGATTGGTGATGACGGTAGAAACTCGACTGAGGGTTACGACCCACACAATCACTGTTTTTAGGAGTCGTTTTTATAAGGTCCCGATTATTTACAGTACAAAAACGGAAGAAGTGAAATATCATTATATACAAAACAGTCTCCCCCCTTTACACATAAAAAGGTCGAAGTAATCACAGAGATTTGAACAAGTTCTAAGCATTAAGCCCGTCGAGAGGTCGACTGGGTGGTGAGTTAAGGGAAGACGTCCTCTTCGCTTTCGAGCTGTCTCCTTAATGACTTAGTGTCTGACACACTCAAACTCTGAACCGTGACCCTTAGACATTTTGTTTTGAAACTCTTTAAGCGGTATAAAATTATTCGCATAATATTTGATAAAAGCTAACGAACAAAAATAACGTATGAGTTGCACACATGGATTAAGTCCTCAGTCACTTCATACCTGGTCCCAGGTTAGATCGGTCGATGGATAGAAACATTTCAAAATAACCGTGTATCGGTCGGGGGAATAAATGTATAGTGGACACCGAAGAAAACGATGTTGTTGCTTCAACGTTGTCTCCGGTTATCCCGTCCGTTTCGTCTTTATAAATGGCCCACCAGGAAATTCTTTGGAAACGGTGTGAGACTAGATTAAGAGATTGTATCATCTTTTTCACAATGACGAACAATTTACGTAAAATTTCTTTACTAATCAAGAGGATTCAGATTCGAGGACATGAGGAGAAGTCCTCGGAACACCGTGAATTTTAGTAAATAAGTGACCTGTAGAAGTATGAGATTCGACGTATCTCCCAGAGAAAACCTAGACTAACATAGTTAATCCTTACGAAAATTGACGTTCATTATCTTATGAAGATGATCACCGAAATTGCTACCTCTAAACTTAATAGAGTAGATTAGTCTTTGGACCTACGGCGACTCAGATCCAACCTACGTCTTCGGGGTCCCAACACGTTTGGCGTTGACGATATTAGGGTCACGGTCTTGTTCTGTTCTTTGATCTATGAGTCACTTCTGTACAGTTTATCGTGTACCTACATAACTACCTACTTACCCATTTACTATCTGTTGTAAAAAGTTTAAATCAATTTAAGCCAGGGGTGCCATCCGTCGTCCCCCGTCGTACTTTCCACAGGAACCACCGTTCTTACAACGCCCGAAGGGAAATAGAATGGGAGAAGCATAAGCTCACTCCGTGTTTGTCTTTCAATCGATAATCACACTCAGAAATACCCAAAACTGATTGGTCGCAGGTACTCGGTGGAAAGACCATTGTCGAGAAATTAAAACGAAACTTCTTGGTTCAGAGACTTTACTACACTGACTTCACTCCGTCCCCCGTCGGGACGGGGGTGTCTCTCGTAGACGAGGTCCCAGTCGTAGGCGGGGCGGGGGTAGGAGTCGCTAGTCGGGTCTCAACCCACGTGTAGGGTCCCAGTGTGTCGGGCCTACTCGTACTCCGAAGTCGTCCACTAGGGTCCCTTTTTCTCGTGCCTCGTGAGAGATTGTCACGGATCAGGTATCTCACACGAGTCGTTTGTGAGTGAGTAACTTACTCACTCACTTATCTGTTTATACATCGTAGAAGGATGCAGTCTGTTCGTCCCAGGAGCCCCCGGTCGATTAGATGGGTCGTCGTCTTCGAGACCTCGGACAGAGATGACCGTTCGGTTCCGGAGGAGACGAGGAAGGAGGACTGACACCGGTGTCCCTACGAGTCCGAAGGTCGTTGGTTGAAGACGGAGCAGGTAAAAGAGTTCAGGAACTTACAAAGGTAAAGCACTTCATGTAGAGCAGATACATAGACTTAAAGTCAAGGACAGTAAACGTTGACTTACTCCTTCTACGGGTGCCGGGAAACGACGGAAAGACACGGGTGATTCCCTACACCCCGAAATAGGACTGAGGAGGACGACGGGGCAGAGGTGGGCGTAGAGACTGGTCCGGGAAGAGCGGCAGAGAGGGGACGTAGGGGTGTGAGGGGTGACACCCGAGTTCGTGTAGGGACAAGAACAAGGAAGTACGTCAGACAGAGTGGCGGGGGACCCGACTGAGCAAAGTTCTCCAGGTGGACCCGGTACCGCTTTAGATCTAGAATCTGTAAGTCACCTCCTAGAGGTCCCGGGAGCCCACAGGTCACCTCACTCAGACTCTCAGGAGGGTCCAGTCACTGACTCGTTTGTGACACAGAAAGTCTTTGTCTACCGGAGGTCCACATCGGACACACCGACCCGAGGTAGAACCTTGAAGACCACGCAAGACGTCGACCCCACCCGGCGTCTGGAACGTAAGAGAAGGTGGGGTCGTCCTGACGACGCTTCGAGTTGTCACCACGAACTCCTACTATGGTCCTGAGGAGGAAGACTTTTATAGGGACTTTAAAAGGGGAAGGTCCCTTGATTTTTGATAAAACGTTATACTTCTCGAAGCACCTTCTCTTATAAATTTCTTCATCGATAGACTTTGTAATACGAGACACTTAAGTTGGTAGTTGGTAATTTAGTTTTCAAACTACAATCCTTGAGATTCATTATATCTATCGACAAATTCTTATGTAAAAAATTACATGAGTTTAAAAAATTAAACTTTTAAGTGAGACGGTGAATGAGTGACACATTTGAACTTGAACTTATTCTTGGAATTTGTTCTTGTTCCAGTGACACATTAGAACTTGTCCTTCTCTGGGACTACGACCCTTTCTAACTTCCGTTTTCCTCTTCCCCCGTTGTCTCCTACTCTACCAATCTATTGTAATAGTTGAGTCACCTGTACTTGAACTCTTTTAAGGTCCTCTATCACTTCCTGTCCCTTCGGCCGAAGACGTCAGGTACCCCAGTGTCTCAACCTGTGCTGAGTCGATGGTTTATTGTTATTGTTGTTTGGAACTTTCAATGACTTTGGTCGCTAAAAGTTTACACCAGGGGTCTGTCGTCGTCGTCGTCGTCGACCCTTAAAAACCTTACTTTTAGAGTCCCGGGTGCGTGGTCTGGATGCCCTAGTTTATGAGGTCCCTTTCCTCAGTTATTAACCTCAAAATAGTTCGGGACGTCCGTTAAGGTTACGTTTCGTCTGGTAACTCTTGGTAACCGAATTCGATAGGTGCGACTCAGAGGAATATGTACTTTCCTCTCAGCATAATGAACCGGGGGATTCCAACACACTTCCTAATTTAAGTTATCCAGAACGCACATTTCATGAGTCATGTCACAGACCTCGAAGTATACGTGAGTCGTGTGCTGTGGATGTTAGTCACATTAACAATAAAGCAACAATAACCTAAAGTAAAGACCCACCGGTCACTCAGTCAGGTGTAGAGGCACACAGGTGGACACTTTATCACTTCTCCCTTCCATAAAGTCACAATCAGAAATATTGTTATCGATTAAATCACTTGAGGATGGGACCCGGTCGGTGAACCGATCAGTGAAGTACTTGAGACGTAAACTAGAAGTAATTTTTTTTTTTTTGTTTTTTGCGATTCTCTTACCACGATAAGAACAGGTAGTACACCGTCCACTACATCGAACTCATCGAACGGGTCTTATTGTGTCCATCACCCACTCTCTCGGTCCTTTTCTTAAGTCCCTGACTCAGAGGTTTCGGGCCCAAAATTCGTCTGGTGGTGTGGCGGTTAGGTTTCGCCAAACGTCTTCCCTGGTACCCCACCGGTGGAAGTATCGAAGTCACAGTGACGCTTTTAGTCTACGAGTGATGGGGTATGCGTAATTGTGGTGTCGATAACGAATTAATCTCTTCTTCAGAGACCTAGCCCAAACCGACCTTTACTCGAATAAAACGTTCCCCTGGACCACCGGCAGGAGGCACTCCGAGGGTCACCGAGAGTTGAAGACGGACTCATGCAGCCAGTACCCCAGGACTACCCTCTACTAAACGACTACTGTCCAGGTATTTCTGTCGGGTCTTGACGAGGAAGGCCCAGTGAGAAACTCCGTCCCTAATGGACTCGGGTGTCTTATGTAAGTTATGGGGGTACTCTACTCTGTTAGTTGATCTTTTTTTCTGAAGGAAATGAATGTCTTTCTGAAGGAAACCGAAATCCGCTCCTACTCTTTCTCCTTTACCCCTCTATGCTGAACATTAATAACAATTCATTCATTATTCGCCAACATGAATAATCGTACCCACGTCCCCGGGTTACTATTCGCGATTTAAATGTAGTAAAAAGTTTTTTAGATCGGGTATTTTATGGTTAGTGTGGGACATTTTGTTGAATCTTTACCCATTTTTAAAATGCATACAGGTTTCTTAAAGTCTTCTCCGACGACGTAAACATCTACATAAATTTGTAGGCAGTCTTACTATAAGGCCTCATTTGTGTATGTAAGTGAGCCACGACACAAGCGAAGTAGGACTTCTTGAAAAGTCCATGTTTATTTGGACCCTGTTTTGGGACGTTCGAAAGAATAGACTCGCTTCAATTATTCGGACAGGAAGTAAACTCTCAAAGGTGGATGTAGAAGTTTCGACCTGGAGTCCTTATAATGTTCTGCAAGCCAAATTACATTTTGAAGGGACACAAGGATTTTACTGTGATAGTTGTTATCGTGGTCACTCGTTTGTGATGAAAACCGAAGACGGAAAAATAAATTAAAAAAGGGGAGAGGAATCGAGGTGGGGTCGGTCGAGAACTTTCCGGAAGACAAGACAGTCGGTATTACTGTAGACGACCGCCTCTGTCCTTCAGCATTTAGACGTCCAGGGGAGAGTTGGTTTGGAACAATTACGACGGTAAATAGTGCCCCCGACCCCACGGTAGAGACCTCCCGACCCGCGTCTCTCAGGTAAAAGAGGGTATGGGGAAAGGGTCCTCTCGTTGGTGAAATGTTTGTCGGTGAAAAAGTAGAGCGCAAACGTCTGGACTTTCCGTCTACATCGCACGCCGAGAACCTTTCTTCGGTGCTAAGGTCCGTTGTTATCTGAGTTGAACTACAGAGTCTTGCCTCCTTCCGTCAAGACTGGTTCGAGACAGGAACGAGCAAAATTTAGTCGGGGAGTGACGTAGGTCCTCCCCGTACCTTCTGAAGGAGGGGCCCTCGGGGAGGCGGAGGGACTTGAAGAAATTCCCGCTTGGATCGATGTCCCACCCCCAACTTCCTCTCACTAACTTTGAGTCTCAATGAAAACAAGGTGTGAGTAAGTCCGACTCCAAGCCCAAAATAAAGAATCCGTAAGTGACATGGGATCCTGAACTAAGTTCCGGACACAGACACGTCTTACGACAGATCGAAAACGACGAGCTTCACACCAGGGACCTCGTCTTGGTCGATCCTTCCGTCGTGGGGTCCGTGGGATACCCGAAGGGACCACCGGCCCACCATTTCTTGGGTGGACCGTCACGTCCTCTAGGTCCTCTGTACCCAAGTCAGGGACCCGACCCTTCTAGGGGACCTCTTCCTTTATCACTGGGTGAGGTCGTAAGAACAGACCTCTTAGGGTACCTGTCTCCTCGGACCGCCCGATGTCAGGTGCCCCAACGTTTCTCAGCCTCTGCTGAATCGCGGATTTTTTTGTGTCCGTGTGACGCGAGTGAACTAGTCTTAGACGTGACCTTCGGTCCAGGGGTGTACGGAGGAGACGTAATCTCGAGCGCTCCGGTCCGAGACGAGACCCCAAGAGTCGGAACCGGGAATAATTGTAGACCCCGACCCAGTCGGAAACGAACGTTCCCGGAAGGGACACACGATATCCTGCATACGGTCCTAGAGACCGGAGGTGGACGATCTACGGCCATTGTGTGGGGACTTAGTACTGTCAGTTCTTGTAAACGTCTGCAACAGTTCACAGAGGGCCCTCGTTTTTCGTGGGGAGAACCTTGGGTACGTTGAGTTTCATTCGAGACCCTCAAGTGTCCCAGAACAATCTTTCCGTGAAACGTCTGAGGTGGGGTGTAGACGAGAGAGTCCTAGGGATTTCTACCCGGGCCCTTAGCTAGACAAGATTGAGACACCCTCTGTAGTGGACCTGATGCAAATCCTTCTCAAATTCTTGCCAATTCGGAGTCTCCTGTCTGTCCCTTTCGTTGCACCACTGATCTGTGAAACACTATGTCTCCAGTCGCGCCCAGAACGGACCGCCGAGTCTCCATTTCTTAGGGGGACGGCTTCGTCCTCTGTGTCCAAACTAGGGACTAGGCCCTTCTAGTGCACGGAGTCTCGTTGATTCGGGAACCCGGTGTTCATGACTCGGACACGAGTTATCAGGCCCTCGGCTTGACGACTTCGGGATCGCGGGACCTCGGGCCCAAAGTGTTCTCTTCAGCGACGTCTCTCTTCGAGGGCGAACGGCGTCGGTCTCCTCTCGGGTGCGCCGGCACTTCTCGGTCGCTTTCAGTTTTCATTAGTATCTTTCTCGCGGAGTCGTGCCGACAGCACGTGGGTCTCTCACTACGGACCACCGACTTACGTGTTCCATCTCGGAAGAGTCCCCCAAACTCAGGTCCGAAGGTTCGACGACAGAGATATCGGAACCCACTCAATGGATTGGGGAGACACGGAGTCAAAGAAGTGTACATTTTACCCCTGTCGTTCCGGTGGTAGAGTAGCTTAACAAGGCTCCTGACTGCGTAAACGCAAATTTCACGAGTCGTGTCGCACGCCGCACTCACGAAACATTTGTGATTGATGACAATACTGGTAGAGATATTGAACGGACAGAAAGGGATCTGCAAATTCGAGGGATTCCTGGACCGGTCAATGAACTAAAGGGAGACGTAGGCATCGTGGATCGGGGTGACGGACCGTTCCTCCTCCACGAATTACTTGGAACCATCCTTTGCCTCCGCCGCGGCTTCTTCTCTTCCGCGACCGCCCTCGAGAGACGGCGGTCACCGACCCGACACACGATACGGCAGAAACGCCAAACATGTACTGCTAGACTCGAAGGGGTCAACCGAAGGCATTTAACCACAGGAACGTTTGCGTCTTCTAACTCGACTACAAGCAAAATAGGGAATCATGTCTCATCTAATTTGGAGTCTACGTCAACTTTAGTAAGATATTTGTTCGGTCAGTTGTTTACGAACATTTTCTTACTTTTCCGATTTTTACACCCTCACGACAGATACAGAGTCCACAGCACTACTCATAAAATCCAATCCAGTGTGTTAGGGGAGACTCGGGGGTCACCTTAGCCACTGTATTAATAGGGGTAAAATGTCTGTCCTTTTGACTCCGAGTCTCTCCGGTTTATTGAACGGGTTCCAATATCAGAGTCATTTATCACCTTCAGTAAAAATTCACATCCAGACAGACTGAGGTGTGGATGTAAACAAAAGGAAAGGACCACGGATGGACCTGACGTGTGTCACTAGGATACAGGGTCCAAAAGGACCCTGTTAGGATTAAAGTTTGTAAGAAGAGGGTAGATACCAATTCTTGTGTGAACACAACCTAGTGTCGAAAGTAAAACAAATTTTAGAGCTCGGCACCATTATTACTCTTGAGACGAGACGTGATCTCTACACTCCTTTTCTCTCCGGTGACCAGGGTCACCCGTGTGGCACCCCTCTCTCCTGAGACTGTTTTGATCGTTCATTTGTTCCGATTATTCTTGATTTATGTAATGTCTACTCTCATAATTCTGTCTCGTTGATTGTCTCCGTGCCACACTTCTGAGTGTTACGTAAATGTAGTAATGACTTCCCGAAGGGACCACCGAGTCTGTCATTTCTTAGACGGACGTTCCGTCCTCTGGGTCCAAGCTAAGGAACTAACCCTCCGAGGGGACCTCTTCCTTCACCGTTGGGTGAGGTCATAACAACGGACCTCTTCGCGCACCTGTCTTCTCCGACCGCCCGATGTCAGGTGTCCCAGCGTTTGTCAGCCTGTGTCGATTCGTTGATTGCGTGTGTCTAGTAATGACTTCCAGACACTACATGGACCTTGGTCCAATTTTTCGTCTCTGTAACGGATCTTCTGTTACACATACTCTCAGAACCCCGAGCGGGTACACTTCGAGTACCAAGCCCCCCAAGGTCAGATTGTCTACAACGGACCACCGGCCGGGTGAAGGGGTGTGAAGTCTCGTGTGCGTCGAGAAACTGCGTCCCTTCCCGCCCTCTTCGACGGAGGAGGGTCGAGAGTCCACCCACCTGTGTAGCCGCGAGAGGTCGAAGTCTTCCCTATAGAGGTTCCCCTCATAGGTGTGGCTCAGGGTGGCGAGGGGGTTGTCCTACTTGGACGTCAACGGGCGTCATTGTTGGACGAACTGCTGTGGAGGTTGACGGGCGTAGGAAGAGAATGCGGGGATGACCTCAAAAGGTCCTAATAGAAGGTTTATTTACTGAACGAGAGTTTAGAATTAGAACTTCCCACACGAAGAACCCCTTGGTTTTCGCTCTGTGTGTTCGGAAGTTCTGTGTGTTCTCGTAGACGTTCGGGTTTGATAAGCTGGTAAAATTAGGCCACCCGAGGAATCGTCACAACCGGAAGGGTCGTTACCAATTCCTCTTTTCTGTTCGACATAACTACCCGTTTTTGTCGTAGGTCCTTTTCAGTGAAACTGTATTTGGATCGTTCGTCCCCATCTTAGAGTACTTTAAAAGTTCTGTTGTCCTGCGAATTACGGATTAGTATTGTCTATTCTGTACGAGACCTATTCTGTCTTTCCACAAGAGTCTCGCTTAATATAGTAAGAGATAAACGAAGACTTTCAACTCCCCGTGGAAACCCGTGTGTCAAGATTACTCAGGTCCCTACTCTCGAACTACGTGTCAACTTCACCGTATTTTATATGGCCTCGGGTCTTGAATTTCCGACGAGCAGTGCACCAAAGGTCCGGCAAGTCAGGAATGTAGGTGAATTACAGAAGGACACCGATTACTTCGACTCGTTACCTAGTGACCCGGCCGCTGCGCCAGACCTAAGAAGTTGTCGTCGTTTTACGACAGCGGTTGACGTTCGTCGGTTGAGGGTCCCTGTTGACACTGCCTACGAGCTGACTTCTCAAGGGTGCGGGGTCGGTCGGACGAGTCGTCAACGGGGCAAAGTTTATAGGTATTACGAATTAAGATGTGGATTGGCGTAGAAGAAGAAAAAAAAAAAAGAATTCTCTCTAATTGTTGAGAACCTCCTAAATAAACATCTTCGTTCGAACAGTTACGGACTCGCAGGGGTTTGAAACAGTAGGTGGAATTGACAAAAGTCCCTCATTTAAAGGTGGTTCATCTTCTTCTGTGTCACAGAAGACACAACCAACTCGTTTGGGTCAGATTCCCTGATCCACAAAGTCCTACATTTATTTACTTAACTACCCGGAAATAGTTACCGACTTTCTTCTTTTAAGTCTGAGGTATAATACTGGTTATTACACGCGTGTGTGTGTGGGGGTGACACTAGGACTGGACTGAGCGGAGAGGACGGAAGAGAGACGAGGAAGAAGGGTTGACGGACCGGGAGGGTCGGACCCTGGACCGTCGATGTAGCAAACACTAGACCTTCGTCTCGTCGGAGAAGGTTAAAGTCCGGCACCGAGGACTACCAGACGAAGCACGGAACGTCTAGAGTCCAATTTCCTGTGGAAGAGTCTTTCCGCAAGGCGCCGAGGGTGGGCTGAGATAGTGTGGCGAGACGACATGAGCGGGGTAGAGAGAGGCGTTGGGTAGACGGCGAAGGAGCGCAGGGGAAGAGGGGAAGTTGTGCTACGACTCGACCCACAGTGCTCTCCTCTGACGATGGAACTTCAAAAGTGTTTCGTCAGTGACCTTCTCTCTATAGAACTTACTCAATTTACTGTCTTCTCCTTTCGTTACTTAATATAGGAGTTCCCGTTTTAGCATACCAGGTGACCGAGAGTTTGAACCGGCGTATAACCTTAGTAGACCCCCGAAATTTTTTTATGATTACCGACCTCGGGCGGGAGTGTCTGACTACATTACTCGGACCCCATTCTGAACCCGTGACCCTAAAAAAATTTAGTGGGGTCAACTAATATTATGCGTCGTTTCAAACTCTTGTGACTAAAAAAAAAATTAACTTCGTAATGTATACCTATTTCATCACGTGTTTAGTATTCGAACGTCGACTTATGTAAAAGTATCTGGTTTGTGGGACCGTATTTGTCGGGGGTCAATACTTGTTATGAGCGGGGGCCGGGGAGGGGCCTTTAAGGAGTACGGGCGACAGTCTCCGTTGTAAAGACTACGAGTTCTACTCAAGACAGATGGACATACGAGTATATAAACCTCTGTATAAGATGTGACTCAGAGAAACGAACCCCTTCTGTGCCTGACCTCTTCAAACTTAGTGTATCCTAGGTGGGACCTACTGAAGGACTTTCTCCGTCATAAATTGAATATACGTCTCATGTAGTACTCTTTGCGACCTTAGTTCTAACGGCCCTCTTTATAGTCAGTGGAGTCTATACGTCTACTATGGTGGGAATACCGTCTTGTACTTCTCTTTGATTTTGCGGAGAACTACTTTCACTTTCTCCTCTCACTTTTTCAACCGAATTTCGAGTTGTAAGTCTTTTGCTTCTAGTACCGTAGGCCAGGGTAGTGAAGTACCCTTTATCTACCCTTTTGTCACCTTTGTCACAGTCTGAAATAAAACCCCCCGAGGTTTTAGTGACGTCTACCACTAACGTCGGTACTTTAATTTTCTGCGAATGAGGAACCTTCCTTTCAATACTGGTTGGATCTATCGTATAAGTTTTCGTCTCTGTAATGAAACGGCTGATTCCAGACAGATCAGTTCCGATACCAAAAAGGACACCAGTGCATACCTACACTCTCCACCTGACACTTCTTGCGACTCCTGACTTCTTAACTACGAAAACTTGACACCATAACCTCTTCTGAGAACTCTCAGGGAACCTGACTTCCCTCTCGGTTGGTCAGGTAAGACTTCCTCTAGTCGGGACCCTAAAGAAACCTTCCTTACTACGATTTCGACTTTGAGGTCATGAAACCGGTGGAGTACTCTTCTCAACTAAGTAACCTTTTCTGGGACTACGACCCTCCCTAACTCCCGTCCTCCTCTTCCCCTGTTGTCTCCTACTCTACCGACCTACCGTAGTGACTGAGCTACCTGCATTCAGACTCACTTGAGACCCTCAACCACTACCTGTCCCTCCGGACCGCACGACGCTAAGTACCCCAGCGTTTCTCAGCCTGTGCTGACTCGTGGACTTGACTTGACTTGACTACTTCCTCTGTTATCTATTCTCTCCCCTTCCCTTTTTTCCGTCCCTTCAACCCCTCCCCTCCTGTCGGAGGTGACCTTTCCTCGTGCCCGACTTCACGAAATGTAGGGAGATGTCATTCGGGACACAAGTCAGCGAGTCAGTGCAGGCTGAGAGACACTTGGGTTCCCACGTCGGGGGTCCGAGGAGACAGGTACCCCTAAGAGGTCCGTTCTTGTGACCTCCCCCAACGGTACGGGAGGAGGTCTCCTAGAAGGGTTGAGTCCCTAGTTTGGGTCCGGAGGGTGTAACGTCCACCTAAGAAACGGTAGACTCGGTGGTCCCTTCGGGTGTCTTTTGGGACTCTAAGTAAATAACTGAATAAAACTGACGGGAACGCGTCCCAAAAAGACCAACGTCTCTCGCCCCTGATGAGAAACAACGTCAGGCCCGTGAAGAGAACAACGGTTCGTGTCCAGGATCCGCGAGTCCGCGGTCCCAAACGTCGTGCGTCTGAGTCCTCAACACGACGTGCCCGAATCGACGAACCCGTACACCTTAGAAGGGTTTAATCCCTAGCTTGGACACAAAAGACGTGACCGTCCGACTAAGAATAGGTGACACGGCTGTCCCTTCAGTGATTTCTTTCGGGATTCTATCAAAATTTCAAATAGGAACGAACCTTTATGTGAGTAGAACCATAAGTTAGTAAGGTGTTGAAAAATGACTAGTGGTCAGGACGTGACCCGAGTCTCTACGTATCCTTCTCTTGAAGACAAAATTAATTCCCTCTGTATATTATTTCTCCGTTCATGTGTTTTAATGAATGGACGCCAACATTCATGGTACTCCCTACTCTCTTTCTCCTCCCGTATCTCCCACCCTCTTCCTCCACTGTAAACTCAACTCTCATTTCTCCTTTTTGTCTAGACCCTCTTCTTAGAACGACCTCCTTTCTCATTTACGTTTTCAGAACTTTAGACAGGCCCTCTCACAGGTGGTTAGACCCGTCACGGATCCCATTTCACCCGTGAGTCTCTTATAAACGAAATTAATGTGACTCAACGTCAGGTCGCCATTCTGTCCGTTTGATTGACGGAGGGTTTACATCATACTATCACAACAACAAGTCAACGATTCAGCATAAGTTAAGAAAACACTGGGGTACCTGACATCGGGCGGTCCGAGGGGATAGGAACCCTAAAGGGTCCGCTCTTATGACCTGACCCAACGGTAAAGGAAACGGTCCCTTCGAAAGGTTGGGTTCCTAGCTTGATCTCAGAGGACGTAACCGTCCACCTAAGAAATAGAGACTCGGTAGCCCCTTTGGACACTATCCATACACGAAATTACCTCGTAAGTGTCCGAAGAAACCCATGTATTTTTTCCGAGGAGTTGTGGTGGTGGTGGAACGTTCACTTAGGTTCTTCGCTGCGGGTCGGACAGGGAACGTACGTTGTTGAAGACAATTGAACTAAGCGAACAATGTTTTAAGTCAGGAACGTGTTCCTTCGAAGGTCACCGGACCGTGGAGTAGTCTTAGTGGACCCTTGAAAGTTTAAAAGTATAAAAAGACCGGGGTGGGATCCTAGATTAAATCATTCAGACCCCACCCCGGACACAAAGAAATAGAATGGATTTTTTAGCGGTCCTCTAAGACTTCAACTCGGTCACACAAGACCTTTTATACCAACTCAGTAAGGTTAGTCAAGTACGGAAATGTGTAGGGCCTCAAACGCACAACCTAGGCTCCTACGATTCAAGGGACCTCTGAATTCGTACCGGTTCGGTGGGTGAGACCCTTCGTCGAAGAGGTCCACGGTCAGACACCTAACCATAAGACGTCTAAGCTCAGTACGGGTGCGGTGGAAGAACGGTAGAAGAGTTGGGTGGGCGGGGTGACGGATAACAAAGAATTCCTATGCAAAATCTGGGCATTCAAAATAATTTTAAATCCAACGATAGTATTCACGTCTCGTCAGAGAGAGAGATTCTGTGTCCATTTGACTTTCGCTTAAGGTACTTTTGGCTGGTACAAAAGTTTCAGCTTGGTCCATGGGAACGGGGAGGGGTCGAAGACTCGGTCTTTAGAGGCCAAAGAACCAACTTTTATTTTCAACCGGTCACTACCCGTGTTTTCGGTGTGGTCGTCGCTTGGCCTGTGAAAGGGCCTAACTTTCCCCTACTACTGTGAAAGTGACACACTGAGTCGCAAAGAGTCACAGTACCGTGTGGAGCCCTACCGTAGACCCGTGGCGACGCAATCCGTGGGGTGACCCCATCATCGGTTTCGGAAGAGACAACTATTGGTCGGATATGTGAGACGTCATCATCGTCATCCTTTTTTTTTTTTTTGTGTGTGTGTGTGTTTAATTACTTTCTTGTGAGGTCTTTACACCAGGCTCTTACCCCACCGTCAGTCGATCTTCCTTTGAAAATGTCGTCCAGGACACTCGAGGGGAGTGGGAGATACATTGATCACTAACTCTTTCTCCTTTCTCACCTCCCTTTTAAGCCTCTTCTTAGGACTTCTCACCGACCGTCTCGAGGACATCGAGTCCCGGAGGACGAGCTGGGGGAGGACTAAATGAGGTTCCGACCTCAGTCGAGGAGTCGAGGAAGAAAGGATCAAGGGGCAGGAAATCTACAGTAAAATGTCTACGAAAGACTTCCGCGCCCAGGACAGAACACGTAAGGTCGTAGAGGGCACGAGTCGTGTCGTCGACCGTGGATTGCGTCGTCTGCAAACCATTTCCTGACTTACCTGGTGGTTCCGGTTTAGCTGTCCGTGCCCCGAAGACAGCTTGCACCGTCCGGAAAGTTCCGCTCGAAGGACGTCGGAGTCAGAAGAGAGACACCTCCGGGTTCAGACGTGGAGGATTAGAATATTGACGCCAAGGAATTACTGTATCTGCTCCCCAAAAAATGAGTTGTTCGATACGAAGGATAGTGTCGCGAGGCCTTTCCACACAACACATTAATCTTAATTAATCATGATTACGGGGAAAACGACTGCAACGGTCGATACTTCACCCGAGAAGAGACGGAGTCAACGGATTCCTGACCCGACCCCAATCCACCCCGACTAGTACCCGCCTCCGGCTACCCCACTAAATCCCATTCACTTAATTTTTGAACATGTTGTATGCACACCTCTTTACTCGTAGGGACGGGACACGTCCCTACAATCTTTACTAAGTTGTCGTGAAACGTTTCTCACTGTTATTGTGGAACGTTAACTGACCATCCTACCCTCATAGGATACCGGGTTTTCTTACCAAATCTTTTTGTAAACACCCTACCTAGTAGGAGCCATTAAGGGGTACTCGCTCCCATTTTCACTGTCCACCCACTCGGCATCCGTGTTTCACGGGGACTGGCATGACCAGTCCGGAGTCACCGTGACTCACGGACCACCCCCGCCCTGACTCCCCACCCGTGACCACCTCTGTAGTGTTACGGTCATTGTCACAGTGGGGAACGTGAGGATTTAGTAAAATTAATAATAAAATTATAGGTTCGGAATCGACCGAGATATCAATCGTTAAACTCCATACAGACTAAGGTCTTCTTGTTTCTGAAAAAATCGTCTTCAAAAATTTGGCCTCATTTGTCCTCCAAGTGAACACCCTACCCCCCAACAACCCAGTTTTTACGTCTAAGGTTTCTCGAGTAGATCTTCAAAGAGTAAATCTTCCAGTTCCCGTTACCTCGGGATCTGTAAAGGTTAATCCTCTACCTCCACACTGAAACGGAACACTCACTGTGACCCGTCACAGACCTACGTTAAAACCAACTGTGTTGACCCCACCTCCTCAGACCGTAGATCACCCATCTGTGAGTTGTACTACGATTTGAAGGATGTTGCGCGTCCTGTCGGAGGTGTACCTCCTAATACCGGGGTTTCTAGTCATCCTGGTCCCAATCTTGTAAAAGAAGATCTCATTCCGGATTCTTAGACGTAGAATTGTTCTCGGAATCCTTTAAAATTACGCCCTCCTTCTTCGGGAACCTTTCTAAGTCTATTGCGGACTGAAAAATAAGATTCCTGTACGACAGTCTCAAGGGAAAACCGGGTTGATTGGTAGGGTGGAAGGAGGCTCAGGTCCAATTGATAGGGAAGATTCTCGTGGAGGACAGGGTCGTCTGGAGCAAAACGGGGAAATTAGCAGACAGAGAGGGTGACCTTGGTTCACGGAACCCCCGTCCCAGGTCCAAGTAGGACCGAGGTCTTCGAGGTTTCCCTCGACCGGGTATCGTCCCGAGGTCAGTGTCCGACCGACCTTAGACAGAGGTGATTTCATTGTAGAGAACGTGACTCCGACCTCTTTGAGACAGAAAGACTGTAGCCGTGCCTTGGAAGAAAATTGTGGAAGTACCTCGTATAGTGAGACTTTAATGGACGAATGAAAGGTAAGTAAGTTTACAAAATAACCCGAAGATGAGACACGGCGCGGAATTAACCCTACGTGGTGTCTCCGTTTTTGGAGAGAAGGGTTGTCTTGAATATAGGGTCTCCCCTTTAAACCTGTTCTCTTTATCTTTTGACATAAATTGTGCACACTAGTATGCACACTGTGACCACTCGGGTCACCTCTTTTTATTTTATCTCTTTACACTACCCCACCTCTACACGTTTACTCTGAAATTCATTCCAGCCGGAGATCCTCTTTCACTGTAAAATTCGTTTCAGGCCTATAAACCCCCGTTGAATGGACGAGGGGTAATCTTGTGTTTGTGACCCCCAACCCCCGTACTCGAAGGGAAAGAGATACTGAAGACACAAAGGTCTTCTCTCCGTGTATCATCCACGAGTTATTTGTACAATAAATTTATTTTGTTTCTCTCCTGATACACTAATTTGATAGTTCCTCTGTCGTCCTCTAAGAACGAAAATATTGGTAGGTCTTTGATCGTCCTTCCACCCTCTTCGTCTCCGTAAGTAACGTTCCCCCACCGCTCCTGTAGGGACCCAGTCGAATCCTCCGTCGTCTCCTACACCGGTAGGGAGGAGGGTTTCCCTTCGCGTCAGGACGGGAGGAGTAGGACACAAGTCCCAGGACAAAGGCAGGGACATCCACCTCGAATGGACCGCGGGCCCCGAGGAGGAAGGTAGGGGGACGGGGGTCGCGCAGGAAAGAGTCGCGAGGGGGCTCCCCACAGGGGCGCCGGGCCCCCCGCGCAGCGTCGCGGTCGTCGCCCCGCGTTCCGTCCCGCCCGCCGTGCGGCCCCAGGGGCGGGGCGGGGCGAGGGCCGCCCTGTGACAGGGAAATTATCTGAGGGAGACGGACCGCGAGACGCCGACCCCTCATTTAAAGAGGGACAGTAGTCCAGCGCCCCTCTCCTCCTCCTCAAACAATTACAAGTCAAACAAGTCGCCCTAGCTACAAACGACCGTAGCGGAGCGGGACAGAACACACACACACTCTCACACACACACACACACACACGCACGCGCACCACACACACACACGTAGACACCCCCCACACTCACACACACACTCACTCTCCCTCGCTCTCACGCACACACTCACACACACACACTCACACGCACACACTCACACACGCTCACTTAAGGTCTAAAAGACAGAAAGGGTTTGGGCGAGGACAGGAGAGCGTATAGTGAGTCTCTGCCCCTAGACTGTCGTCGGTGTTTGGCTGTCGCTCTCTAGAGAGACGGGGGCCGCGCTTAGGCGGTAGCTCGGGCCGCTCCTTCTCCTTCTGCTCCTCCACCTCCACGTCCTCCGGTCCTCTTCCTTCCTCGCTTCCTCCTTGGGTGGTGGAAGGGTCCTAACAGACACACAACAACAAAAACAAAAAAAAAAGGAATAGAAATGCGCGCGCACACGCAGGGAGCAGGGAAGGTAGGCTTGGGCGAGAACCTACAAATTATTTCTTTAGTTCACAGAGTTGTCAGTGGTTTTTTTTTTTTTTTTTTGTTT